>JACXGM010011990.1:0-24431 GCA_016801145.1 Umbra pygmaea
GGTTTGTGCATTAAGTCATTTGGGCAACTCGTAGGCTATTGGGGTTGTGCAACGGGTAAGTTATTGTATAGTATCTCATTGGGCAAGGGGCTATGCTATACTTGTTGCAGAGATTGTAGTCGACAGGGTTGTTCAGTTAAAGTGCCAATGAAAGGGGTGGTTAATGTGCTTACTACACAAGTACCTGTCTAATGTTGATAGAAGTATGTTACATGAATGAGTTGTATAAGTGGTATGGACTGAGAGAAGTTTTTTTTTTCTCTGTATTGTGTTGTTTGTAAAAAACTGCCGAACGGACAGAGTCCAAAACAAATTTCCCTTCGGGGACAATAAAGTATATATCATATCATATCATCAATTTTAGGAAATTAGCACCTGTCTGAATCTTTTCCAGAATGTTGTTATCATTTAGAAATGTGTTCAGTTGGTGAAAAACTGCTTTCTCAAGCACCTTAGAAATGTGATGTTTGATATTAGTCTATAGTTGTTTAGTACATCAGAGTCTAGTTGTGGTTTCTTAAGAAGTGGCTTTATAACAGCAGTTTTGTTTGCATTTGGGAAAACCCCAGATTCAAAATATTTATTTATAACTTTTAGAAGAGGGCATGACATGCTATTAAAAAGTTTTTTCAGAAGAGAGGTTGGGATAGGGTCGATAGTGCAAGTGGTAGGTTTACTTTCTAGAACAATCTTTTGTAGGTCGTCAGTAGCAACACTTTTAAATGTCTTCATGTGCTTTGTACAAGGTTTGCTTGGAAAAATTGTTTGTTGTAATAATGCTGGCTCTGCTGGTTGTTATTTTGTTAGTAAAAAGGCTGCAAACTGCTTGCATTTAGTTTCACAGGCTTGACTCAATTTAGGGATAGGGGCAGGGTTTAGCAGTTTGAAAATAGTATTCTAGGGTTATTTTCATTTTCTATAGTGATCCTGGAAAAGTGGTTCTTTCTTGCAGCATGTACAGTGTTATTGTAGGTTGTTAAGGATTTCTTGTAGGTACTAAGATGAACCTTAGTCTCTACAAAAAATCAAAAAAGTCCAGATTTTCTTGAATTTGTTTCAGCGGCCCTGTTCACTTTTTTTAGTTTATGGACAGAGCTATTCATCCATGGAGATGTTCTCTCCTAACATCTTTTTTTACCTGAATTGGGGCTACTTTGTCAAGAGCATTTGGCAGATTGTTATTTAGTTTATTTACCATCTCATGGATTGTGTTGTTTGTACTAAAATTAAGTCATCTTACATTTTTGGAATATTTTGCTCTGCTGCTTCATTTAGGTATCATTTTCTGATTACATTTTGTACCTTGTTCCTGGCTTCACATAGGTGTGCATCATAGAAAACACAGTAGTGGCCTAAGAGGGAGACATTTGTCACAGAAAGATTTTGTATATGTAATCCTTTTTAGTATCACTAAATCGAATGTATTTCAGTGTTAATGTTTTTGTTGTGAGACTTGTTGAGTCAGGTCAACACTATGCAGGATGTTCATATATTCCAGTGACAGTATTTCAGAGAATTCTGCTAGGAAGGCTGAAAGTTGTTTTGGTGGGCGATAGATTGTTAACATCAACACTGGTATTTCTGCTTTGAGAGTGAAGGCCACGTATTCAAATGTTGAGAACTCTCCCAGATCGACCTTTGTATAGCAAACATGTTCATGGTAAATCACAGCTATTCCACCCCCCGTCTGCCTTTTCTCACTGACTGAATAAAATTATAGTTTTTCGGACTTGCCTCGATGAGTGTTGGATTGATATTTTCATCCAGCCAGGTTTCTTTTAAAAACATGAAGTTGAATTTATGGTTGACAAGGATATCATTAATTAAGAAAGATTTGTTTGTTAGTGATGTAATGTTTAGTAGCGCTGATCTTGTTGGAACTTGGTCCAAATCAATTTTGTGTTTGGGGGTGTTTTTTAGGTTTGAAGAGATTACAGGGTGATAATACCCTGGAAATCCAGAGTTCTCGCGAGAGCACAATTTGAATTTGCTCAGCAAGTTAGTTACTCTGGCACCGAGTAATTCTGCTCATTAACTATGCCCTTGTAGCCGAGCTGCACCAATCACATCAGTGTATCTGATATAGGCGTGCCAGAGGCGTGTTAAACAGTTGACGACAGCGCTGCGACCTCGAAGTCATTAGTAAACATTGTAAGATTGCTATGGATGTACGCAAGTTGTTTAAAACAGCTTTGGCCACTATAATGAACAAGTTAGACTAGGCTTTTTGTCTAAAAGAGGAACAGAAGACGACGCTCAAATCGTTCCTTTTTAAGAAAGACGTTTTCGCTGTTTTGCCGACCTGATACGGCAAGAGTTTAATCTACCAGTTAGCTACGCCATAGGGGCTTAGCGAAAAACCACTGGTGATAGGTCGTAGTGTTATCCAATTGCGTACAGTGAGATTTTCAAATGCATGCTTGGTGACGCCCCTTGAGCTTGGTCATTTTCATTACTTGATGCCAGACCTTTATATCCTGCGGATTTGGGTCTGGATTTTTCCAGGCTAGGGTGAGAATAAACTGGATAAGTTTTGTTTCCCCTTGTTCTAGTCAAAACAGTAATAGGCATTAAATTCACAACATTGTTCTTATCACTTATTGTGTTGGTACAAATTGACCTGTCTAACACCAGCATTGCAGTATCATCATGCATTGTAACAAATGCATACTGTGAAACACCTAAGATTAGTGATGGGCAAACAAACCATCATTGCTGTTCTTATAGCAGCAGAATATGCTGGTAGCACTCAGGATTTTCTTTTTCAAAATAAAAGGCCATTTTTGGAATGCATTGCAATGTGTTAAAAATAAACGTCTTCCTGCAGGCTCATCCTGACATGACCCTCCAGCATGAAAATGCCACCAGCCATATTGCTTGTTCTGTGCGTGATTTCCCTCAAGAGAAGAATGACAGTGTTATGCCATGACCAGCAAAGAATCCCATGGAGCACGTCTGGGACCTGTTGGATTAGAGGGGGAAGGCTAGGGCCATTCCCCCCAGAAATATCTGGGAAATGGCAGGTACCTTGGTGGACGAGTGGGTTAACATCATACTGGCAAATCTAGTGCAGTCCATGAAGAGGAGATGCACTGCAGTACTTACTGCAGCTGGTTGCCACACCAGATACTGAATACTGACTGTTAATTTTGATTTTGACCCGCCCTTTGTTCATGGACACATTATGCACTTGTCTGTGAAACTTGTTCAGTTTATGACTTAGTTGTTGAAACTTTTTATTTTCATACAAATATTTACACGTTAAATGTGCTGAAAATAACAGCAGTTGAAAGTGAGAGGATATTTCTATTTCTGCTGAGTTTAGTTAAACCAAACATTGTAGGCATTTAGCATACCGTTTTATCCAGAGAGACTCATAGCTACTCAGAGTTAGGGGTCACTGTCTTGCTCAAGGACAGAACAAGCAATGTTTTACCATTAAACTACGTATAAACATTGTGATTATTGGTGAGATGCTCCACCCACTTGGCTTTCTGTGACCTTGAGAATATAAGGACACAATGAAATGTGAATTCCTATTGTAGTAATTCTATGCATTAAACCCAAAACTACAAAAACTGCATTCCAAAAAATCCTCATTGTTAGGTAATGTCTGCCTGTTACAAGGCAAAAACTGTGATTTTTGCAGCCATTTTCTTTTTAGTGTTTAACCTCATGGACGATCAGTCTTTGCATTGGGAGCAAAGAAAGAATGTAAACTGTTTTGCTGTTTTCAAAATCAAGGTGTAGGTGTTTAAATCGGACCATTGCTCATGTTAGATTACAAATGACATCTGTGAATATGTGCAGGGATTGGCGAGCCCTGTCAGTAATATCTCCCTCTGGATCAATTATAGAGAAGCACTGAAAATGGTCATAAAAACATCTTTATTACCTATGAAATAAACTGGGATGAATTGGAATGTGAACCACTTGCTTTTCAATTAGAGGAAGCTACCGTGAAGGTGGTGTATTGAAAAATGATATCCTCTACATTTAATGAAAAGTCATTTGATCTTTCTAATGCATACAATGTGCCCTGTGTTTCACTGCTGGTTTGCTTCTAAAGCTAAGCAGGGTTGGGCCTGGTTAGTCCCTGGATGGGAGACCAATGCTGCTGGAAGTGGTGTTTGTTGGGGGGCCAGTAGGAGCCACTCCTCCCTCTGGTCTGAAGATCGTTCCTAATGCCCCAGGGTAGTGATGGTGACATCTGCCCTGCGTAGGGTGCCGTCTTTCGGATGGGACGTTAAAAGGGTGTCCTGACTCTGTGGTCATTAAAAATCCCATGGCACTTATCGTAAGAGTAGGGGTGTTAACCCCGGTGTCATGGCCAAATTCCCAACCAGGCCTCACTTCAATCATGGCCACCTAATAATCCCCTTCCTTCCTAATTGGCATATATAACTACTCACCTCTAATAGCTGATGTGTGTTGAGCATTCTGGTGCAAAATGGCTGCCATGCATCACCCAAGTGGGTGCTACACATGGTGGGGGATGAGGTGGGCTTTCCCCCTCACTGTGTAAGCTCTTTGGGTTTCTTGAAAAGTGCTATATAAGTTGAATAATAATTATTATTATTTATTATTATTATTACCATACCCCACATACTATACTGTACACATTATAGTTATGGACATACTTCTGCACAGGAAGAAAAGTGGGATTGAGTTGGAGACTCAAAAGAAAACTTTTGACTGGTTAGATTCCATGCATAGTGGAGCATAACATTTTATCATTTGACCTTTTCAGTGTTTTCATGGCTATAGCGCTAGGAAATGGGTAAGGCTCAGCTCGAAGATTGTTGAAACATGGTTTTGGAAAAGGAGGGAAAAGAGAACTGGGTAGTCGGATCAATGCCTTCGTATGTCCCATAGTATCAGAATAACTGCTCAGAGATCCATCTCACCACTTTTTGCAACATCATCTAGTGTGTGCAATGGGAAATCAGTGTGTGCAATGGGAAATCGTACATTGTGTGACTGTTGAGAATGGAAGATGTGCAGATACAGTGTTTCCATTCCAAAGCTTAAAATCACATTTAGCTAAATATCCCATTTCTCAATACTCACCCTACTAAATTAATGGGTCAAGCTGGAATTTGTGGCAGAACTATGGTTTCCTCAGCATCTGAATTAACTACTGCTTACTTTACCCCGCTTCACAACGCACTGGTGTAGTAATAATGGACCACTTAGCAGATGCTTTTATCCACAGCGACTAAACCGCACAAGTGAGCACATACATATTTAGTCAGTGTGATATTCCTGCAGGAATTGAAAGCGTGACCTTGGAGTTGCTCGTGCCTTGCTCTGAGTCACACAGCACCATTGAACGGTGAGTGTGGTGCACATTAACCAGGAAAACGCACTACTTCAAACCTCTGAACATATGTCCTAGTTCTAGGGAGGGTTTCCATCAAAACCTGGCCCAGGAGTTTCCTAGAAACACACAGCTTCCAGTTCAGAATACTCCTGAGCCTTGTTAAAATGCGGTTGTTACTGTTATATTCCAACGTTCTGGATGCCCGAGTAGGTCCCTTTCTAAGAGAAGATGGATTAAGGTTTAAAAATATGCATGTGTGAGAGTGCACGTGCACAAAAGCATGCACGTACACACACAGTGAGGAGGTGTGTTGGTCGGAAGCATTGATTTTTGAAGGGCCTTACATAAGGAATTGGTTGGTCTGCCGCAATTATTGATGTGAGGGAGTTGTCTTGGCAGATGGGAGGTTGACTGGAAGAGGACAACACACACACATGCTACCAGAGGAGGAAGCACTCCCAGTGAGCAGCCCAGGATTTTGAGTGTGTGTATCTCTCTTTGTGTATGCGAGTCGAGTCTAGGATTATCAGACTGGGAATTTCCTCTCCTTAGGCCACTTCACATTTCTCAAATCCCTGACAACCCAAAGCTGTTGCAAACCGTAATTAGCAAAGTTGAAGATCAGGCAAAAATCTACAGTAAAAAAAACTCTAGGCTTTCCTGTTGTAGAAGTAGTCTCTAATCTACTTCATCAATGTATGTGATGTAAGTTGAGTCACGCATCAAACACTGATATATTTCAGAGTTCTCTAATATTTGTTTGACATTGGAAATGGTCGTTGAGCTTTTGTTAGTGTATTACATACATCACAGGATAATGTTAGCATCGCAAGTTAAAGTAAAATCCCCTGAAACATTATGGCTGAACTGAACTTTTTTTGGGGGGGGGGGGATTAAGTTGATTGAGGATAAATTATTTTTATGGTAACTATCTGGAGGGAATATTGTAGGTAGAAGATGCACTTAACTGTGTTGCTTAGAGACCGAATTACAGAACTTTCACATTGGCAGTCTGGTGATTAAAACCAGGGAGTTTTAGGTCACTAGTCAGATGTTTTAAGGCCACATTGCTTATCCAAATATTTCTAGCAGCTCTGTTTGTATATCTATAAGCATAGCAGTTCAGCTAGGAACCCAGAATGTGCATGCTAAGTAGTACATCTGCAGATGTCAGGACATACCTACAACAGTCACAGGGATTCCCTAATTAATTCTGCTGCCTATTTAAGTCATCAAGTGTACTGACTCAGTCTTTTGCAGCCGGCTGCAGGACCGGTGGTTGTCCTGTTGAGTTTCTTTTGCTTGTCCTGGCTAGTTTGTTTGATTGGTTGTTTTGGGGGTGTATGGTCTCCCTTCAGATGTCTTCCTGGTCAGCATCTTACCCGGGCCTCGTTGATGAGTGTGGCAGGTAACATTTTGCTGGTATTTCACATTTTGAATTATGATTGGCCAATATGTTTTGGTTCCTGGCGCTGTACCCACATGTGTTGTTGTGGTGGCTTCCCTCAAGGTGGTTGTCAGCCTGGAATTACCTGGTTCCTTTTTGTCCCAATCGAATTGGGCATAGAAATTCCATGTTTTCAAACAATGTGTGGTCATATTCAATATTTTTGCTGTGTTGCTATTTTCTGCTTACGTCTTCTTTTGTGCTAGGAATCTGGCAATGCTCAGCAAAGTACTAGGTGGTGTTTCAAGTGCATGGTGTTACTGGGACTATACAGTAGAGCTGCAGTATAAAATTTGGGAATTACATAGGTTTGTAGTTCTGTTATTTCCATAGACCAGGGTGTTTGGGGGGCTGACACTGTAGGATTAGTCCTCGTTCATGTGGACCTGGTGTTTGTGTAACAGTTAGCTCTGCGTTGTGTTTAGAGAGGGACTGTTATGTACTTTTGCGAGCAGCCCGCACGTCAGTTCGTCACGTCCTCTGACTGGTCTCGAACCCGCGGCCTTCTGCTCCGCAACACATGTTACAGCCCTGCTTGACAATGTACCAACCGAGTGAGCTACACAAAAGGTACCAATTGTATAGCTCTTCGGCGACATTTCAAGCTAGCTGTGGAGTGAGGTTTACGGTAGGATGTTTACTCCGTTACATTTGCTTGGAGATTCTTGTCCACCATGTGGGGGATTGATGCACCCTTGTGCCTCAGTGGTCTGGTTGTGTGAAGAGTTGCCTTGTGTTCTGGTTCATTGTTGCATGGAGGATGACACTGGGACTCTCAGGTGTGGGTGACCCTAGGCCGCATGGTGTGGATCGGTGTCCAGGTCATTGGTTTGGACATCCTGCCATGTCAGGTGTCGGGCCTCATAGCGAACATTGACGTAACTGGTTGTGGGCATGAAAGATGTTGGTCATTTTCGTGACCCCAAAGGCCTATACTTTTTCCATTTGAGATTTGCCCTTCTCCGATTAACCCCTGCTCGCTGAGATGTCACACCCATCAAAATAATAATGAATAAATGCTTAGTCTGAGAGCTTGTATATCACAATTGTCAATGACATTGGTCATAGAAACACGATCACAAATACATGTGTACCCCATTAAGTTGGTTTGTTCAACTAGATGATGCTTTAATATTCCTCTGGTCTAAAATTGTTCGATGTGAGCGGACATCAAGGTTTTCACATCCATAGCACAGGCTGTGGATCTGCTGTTTTAGGGGATTTATACTGTGTACTTTGCTCATTGCCTATACAAATTTCTATTTATTTTACACTCTATATTGTTAATAATAGTAGCAGCTTTATATGCATGAGCATGTTTTGACAGTGAGTTACCCTAAAGCACAGAACCTATTTGTAATGCTGGTAGTAGAAGTACAGAGGTGGAAACAGCAGTGTTGTTGATATATAATACTTTACCGAATGAAATGTAAAACAACTAAAAGGCAGCTCATTAGTTCAGGAGAGCAGTAGTAGCATCCACACAGGTAATGACCAACACCCTTGTGTCAGTCTAGGAGGCTTTTACTCTTATTCTTTTCCCATTAGCCACCCCAGGGCACCCTGCCACTGAAGCCAGTCGGGGGCAGTCATGGTCATTATGTGCCCCTGGAGCAGTCCCCGAGGCCTCCTGGCCATTCCAGACGATCAGCCCCAGCTCCTTATACTGCCCCCCTCAAAAAACACCCCGGGAAATTAGGGCCTTTTTCCCCTGATGTGGGTAGGGGCACTGGTGTTCCCTCTGTAAAATAGTTGTGAGCAGCTGGGTCCTCTTCAGTGGCGTCTGTGGCAGCTAGGTCCATGGCAGCAGGGCTCTCGGCGGCAGGCTGGGTAGTTGCGACTTTGGCACCAGCAAACAGGTCAGCGGTGGCTGTATAGGCGGCCGGCTGGATAGCTGAGGCTGAGGCAGTGGAAAGCTGGGCAGTTGTGCTGTTATAGGTCGAAAAATTGGATAGCGGCATACTTGTTGGCAGTGGCGGCGATGACAGTGACAGGCCCTTAGGAGCAGCTGTGAGAGCAGCAGACTGAGCAGGGACCTTCAGCGGATTAGGCTGGATGGCTGTGTCAGAGATGGGTCATGCCAGAGGCCGTAGAGCCTGTAGGATCTTATCCGTTTTGGAAACGAGATCCAAGCCTTGGGCTCTAACAACGTTTAAAACAATTTCTTGCTTCTATTCATACTGGTGGTAGAAGTACGGAGGAGGAAAACCAGCTCATTAGTTCAGGAGAGCAGTAGTAGCATCCACACAGGTTACAATATGCATTCAACATACTGTAGATAATGACCAACACCCACGTGTCGGTCTGAGTCTTACCTCGTATCGGTAATGAGTCTTAATCAGTTTGAATGAGAACAGCTGTGCCAAATAGTGCACTGCTCACCCTCAAAACATTACACTACTGACAACAAATCAGTTGCTGCATGGCTCTCATTCAATGGTCTAACCAATATGTGGTGTTTCCTGTCTGAATTATATTTGTATTTTCAGTACATATCTAGATATTATTGATTGTACGGAGAGAGTACTTCTGGAAAAGATTAATAAGAGACCACTGTGGCTCTGGTTTTCTAGGTTGATTTGTAACGTTTTATATAAACTACCTTCACAGTGCATGTAGGTGTAGTGGAGAGAGGGAGACCGAAGCAGGACTGGCAAGTTGAAGATTTAATTATACAGTAACGTGGTTCCAGACTTGTTCACATAGGACAGAGAATACTTGAGTGACTAGCACAACATCAGGAGAATATACTCAAATACAGTTCTCTTGTGAACCGTGGCACCGAACATGTGTAGGATTATACCTGGAAATATGCACACCATACAAATCTCTCATAACTACTTACATCGCATATAGTGACAAGGCCACATAGCAGCCTCCATGAAGTGGCCATCTGGAACACACGGCAGTAATGCAACACATACATAAATCATACAGCAACAGATTATCAATGACCGACACCTCTCTCTAGTTTGGCCACCCTTTATACAGAGCCAACTAACTGGCTAACGTGAGTGAATGTAATCATTAATCATTAATCATCAGATCTACAAGATACCAGCCTAATCTAACCTAGCAACAGCCAAACTAGAGAGAGGTGTCACATGAACTTAAAGGGACATTTCATAAAATTAATAACTCCATGCATACATTGAAAGAAAGACAACACAAACTAAACAGAAAATACACCATATATTAAAGGAGTTCAGTCTCAGTTCTTTTCACGCCAGCCCTCACTGGGCTGGACGTGACAACTACTGACAAACCTCTCAAATTCTAAATAAAATGATTGTCATTCAGAGCATTTATTTGCAGAAATGTTTAATTGGTCAAAATAACAGAAAAGATGCAGTGTTGTCAGACCTTGAATAATGCAAAGAAAATAAGTTATTCATTTTTAAATAACACACTACTAATATTAAGTTATTATTATTATATTAATATTACTAACTGTATAATAATAATAATTGGCTTTCATGCATCTTGGCATGCTCTCCACAAGTCTTTCACATTGATGTTGGGTGACTTTATGCCACTCCTGGCGCAAACATTCATACACTTTCCTTTTGATCACAGTGCAGGTCTCTCAATTTTTCCAGAGCTGTAAATTTTATTTTAAGTATTCTGTGAACATTGTACCTACCCTAATGTAACTTTAATTTTGAAATGATATACACCTTTCAGGTTTACAAGTATTTTGTCTCTGATCAAACACTGACTTACTTTTGAGCTCTTGTGAGATACTGCTAATAGTTTCCTACTGTATTTATTTACAGTATAGGAAGAAAAAGCCCAGAACATGTTTCTGTTGTGAGGTTAAACTTTTAAATGAAAGTGGTAACCTCAAAGATCTCCAGAACTTTCCTAGTATGTTTCATCATCCATCAAGGCCGGTACGCTACTGAACGTAAAACTGATCTATCTTTGAAGCCCAACAACCACCTTTTTACATCAAAGCAAATGCCACTCAGTACAAATACATGAAGTCTCGCTTCAATGGTGGCACACACTCAGAGAGAGATGAAGATGCAGCTCCAAAGCTCACTGAAGCAAAGAGGAACAAAGGAATGGAAGGGGAACAAACAGAGGTCTGTTTAAAGAGGGTCAGAATCAGTTACAGGAAAATCTGCTGCAGCATGGAAACAGTATCTGTGACAAGGCCAGGGCCAGGGTGTAGCATTTACACTTGATCTCCTCTTGGCAGGAAATCTTCTCCATCCCCACTCAAAACAAAACCCAGTTGAAGGATCCATTGAAACCCCCAGAACTTCTTTAATGAAAAATGTCGACAAACATGTTAAAGAACTCCTGGTAGTACTTTACTTAACTCCCATATGCATAATGCATTTTACATAATTATATATGTATTTACTCCTATTGCGAGGTAATGCAGTAATGCATTATAAACATGAGTATAGACACTTATAAAGAGCCATGAATAATCAAAATCCTGTATAATGTACCAATACTCATAATGTATCACAAGAATATTAATAACCACTGATAATGTACAGCAACGTGGTGCTTCATGAATGCTGGCACGTTTTCTTTCTCAAGGATCATACAGCAATAAAATAATCGAAAAGTGTGATTCATTTCAGCACTTCATCATTACCATATCATAATCTGTTGATGCGATATAGCATATTTATAAGCCACTATTAACTCATATTGTTTTAGGGTAAAGTAAATAATTGCATAAGGAAGAAATAATATATGAACAAATTTGTCTGCTTTCAATGAACTTAAAATTGCTGCACCTTTCATAATGACAGAAACCTTTTATTTTTTTGTTGCCTTTTTCAACATGTCGAATAACATACATTGCCACAATATTCTGCAATTGGCAATTTGGCTCTCACAAAACATTACATGATCAAAAATCAAAAACATCCCCAACCGCTTTTCATTAGGATATTTAAAGGACATTCACTACAAGCATTTGTATAGTCTAAGTGGGAAAAAAAACTGTTACTTCTGAGTTGCTAGCATCATATTTTAGCATGCTTTATTTTGATATTATGCCTATTTATAGGACTATTTTTCATATAGTGAAAGTGCCAAATTGTCAACGGTTGGATTCTGTAGTAATCATTTTTATGTTTTCAACTTTTGGAATAAAGCAAAGGTAGAAATAATTAAGAGCTTTGTGTTACTTGTGTCATTGTAAAATGTTTAGAAAATTTTACTTCATTCAAACTTATTTTCATGTATTATATCTTCCTTACCAATTATATCACTTTAACTAAACCAATCAAATATTACTCTACAGTGGCTGAAATAATGCCATAACACATCATAACAGATTAAGTCCTGAAATAAATCACACTGTTTATCATTATAGCGCTCTATGATTCTGGAAAAAAGATACACCAGCAATTATAAAGTACTAAGTAGCTGCATGTCATTATTACTATGAATGTAATGCATTATGAGTATTGGTATACAGGAATATGAATCTTCATGAGACTTTGAGTGTCTTTACACTTATTCTGCCTTATACATGTATAATGCTGTATAATGCATTATAAAGCATTATACAGCATTATACAGCATTATACAGCATTATACAGCATTATACAGCATTATACAGCATTATACAGGTATAAGGCAGCTTATACCTGTATAATGTTGTATAATGCATTATGGATATGGGCGTAAAGTGTTATCAAACCCATTTTTTAATTGCACCTCAAAGAATAACTTAAAGCAGTGGTACTTACTCATTTTTTGGTTACTGTGGAGCTTAATGCTTTAATTCAGCTCTTAGTGATTAAAAAGTAACCCCTAATGTACATTTTACCAGTAACCCTATTACTTCATATATATTCTCAATAAGGCCCAGTGGATATGCCTGAGGGTTCCTAGATATTTTCATAGTATTCACAATTGTCTTTCTACCTTGGTCATAGTATCAAATACATTTGAAAAACCAATATAAGTATATTTCATGAAATTTTCATGCATATTTTCGTTGTTTTATCAAACTAGTTCTGACAGTAAAAAGTTTCTAATCTACGTTGCAGATGGGCAATATAGTTTTGAATGCATCTCTGGCATATTTCTGAGCTACTACAATTAATTGGCCAGTGGCTCTATCTGGTAGAGATAGAGAATTTAAGAAAACTGTCAACTTGTCTGTTTGTTTGTCTCCATAATTGCCTGTAAATTTTAATTGTTAACAGATATCCTTTTATTGATGTCTCCAATCTTAAGATCCTGCATGTCATTTTGTCCTTGATCCTATTATTGACATTCATAGGAGAGATTGACAGCATTTAATGTGACAATTAAATTGTGAATTTAATGGTCACAATTCTTAGCCCATACTGTATGTCTGAAAATACGATTGCATCTCACTGGTAGAGGAGAAAAAAGGACAGCTTTTTATCTCCCTTGGAGATAATTAAGACAGAACAGAATCTCTTTGTGGGTTTCACTGTGTCATTTGGCCACAAAGATAAAAAGAACGAGCGGGATTATTATGAATCAAGATTCTTTGAAGAGCAGTTTGACTGCATGCTATATAGCCCCTTGTATCTCTGGACTTTCTTTTCTGTGAAATATAATTTCAGTTTATTTTTTTTAAGTAGTTTGAAGTTTTGATTAATTGTAGTAATGTAGGCATCAATTATTGAGAGCAATTGCACTGAAGACCATTATTATGTATAATGTCATCAGTTGTATGTCAGCAAGGAAAAAAATAAATAATTGAATTTTGTTATGTTAGCCTACACTGTAAAAAGTAAATCTGTAAAAAAACGTAAAAAGTACTGGCAAAAAAGACAATAACAGAAAGTACTTTACACAGTAAATATCCGTAAACACACAGAGCAGATATTACGTTCTATCTGAAATCTACTGTTATTTATTTTGAATTCCATTTTTTTCCAATATTTTTCTCTCTTCCGAATTCCCACTATCCATGCCTGGTCGGCAGCTTCGCAACTCCTTGGACAGATCTGTGGGTTGGCGAGGGGCGAGCACATGGTTCATTCAATTCACATGTTGCCCAGCAGCCAATTATTTTTGCACATCTAACACGGAAGCCTTTAGTGTGATCATGCAGGGGATGATTACATTCACAAACTATACTCCCACCATTTAATTTACAGGCGTCTGATCTGGACACAATGGCCCTCATTTATCAAACGTGCGTACAACCTACAACAGGCGTAGGACGGGCGTATGCCGATTCCTATGCAAAGCAAGGCATTTATCAATTTGAACGTGAGAGTAGGCTGCGATAAAATCTCACGTCTGGTCTGACCTTGTGTACGCAAGTTCTCCAGTGTGACCCATTCAGTGAATTGTTGTACCAGCGATCATTATTGAATGTGTGTGCATCGCAACTACCCCATATTGCAAGTTACATTTCAGAATTGATAATTAATTCTATTCAGCACATTGCAAAGTAGTTTATTTTTTCCCTTTCACTTTGAGAAGTCCTAGAACATAATAAAAAATATATAGATTAGGTTAATCGATTTGTAATGTGAGTGGTGAAATGTTTATTCAGTCGCCTATTTAATCAAGCACTTTGGCAGTCCTGAAGTTGAAGCAATGGCAGATCTGGTCCTGTTAGAGGACCTAAATATGCCCTCTCTACGTTGGGGTTTTTGGCCACTGGGACCTTTCAGCGGGAAATCGGGGACAGGTCTGGTATCACAGCCAACAATTATTCATAGAAGTCAGTGTTGGGTGTAGTTAACTACAAGTAGCGACGCTACTAACTTAACTACATTTTTCAGTAGCTTGGCTGTAGCTCAGTTGCTTTTAAACAGAGCAGCTTTTCCAATAGCTAACTACGTTTTGCAGCAAGTAGGTGTGTAGCTTGAGCAAAAGCTACATTGTGTCATGAACCTGTCATGAATGAAGCAATGCAGCTTCTTCTTATTAGATTACAAACCAAATGTGTGCATTATTGCCACCTGTTGTTCAATCATGCGTCTTTCAGCTTACGGTTCACTGACGTACAGAAGTGGTTTGACAATTCAAGTTCGACATACCGATGCTATATTATTCATGATGGAGCAAGACATGGCAGCAGAATCGGAGGATGGAGAAACAACTAGTTACCCATGGCCTTTTGTCCTAATTTGTGTCTCTCAAGGAAACGACAAGTAAAGCCTGACAGTCTGAGATATTTGAGCATTGTGTGTAATAAAACAATACTCTTTGAAATCATAATTGTATTGCATTGTTTTAAACAGAAAATATTTTACTTAATGCATTCCTCAGACACGTATTCAGTTATTTATAATATACATAATTCAAAAAAAGTAGTTTCAATGTAGCTAGCTACTTTTTGATAGTAACTTGAAGTGTAGCTAACTACTTTTCAAAAAGGGTAGCTTGACTGTAACTACAATAACTACAATAACTTACAACTAGCTTGTAGCTTGTTAAACTACAGTTTCAGAGTAGCTTCCCCAACACTTATAGAAGTATGCCAACATTATTGGCGGCTATCAAGTCCCTTTCTGCCTGGTATATTAAATATGGTTGCATCTTGATACACCCTTAAAACAATAAACAATGAACAAACACAAATAAGTAATCAAAAACAATATGGGGTTGTTGTTGCTTTTAAGAGTTTTCCTTTTGCAAGTAGCAACAAAATAATTCATCAATACTCTTCCCTACATGCTACAAGTACATCATCATAAATTAAACAGGCCATAATTATTCATATAGTCATACCACAACACTCTTTACAACACAACATACTTATTCATATAGTCACACCACAACACTCTTTACAACACAACATAATTATTACAGTGTCTACAACCTTTAGCCACTCCAACGCCATTTCGGCATTAGTAATAGTCACACTTTGCCATTCTATCAACATTTTTCTCCTCTTTTCCACCTTGCCAACAATATTTTCTACCTCAAATTGAGTAAAGTTTCTTTTTTTGGTTTTCCTTTGTGTTTGCCATGATTTCTCAATCAATGAATATTAATTTTGGGTCGTTTTACTGACTATATATAGCCAACTATGGGCGTGACATGTAGCCTCAAAAGCTGCACCACATATAAGACCTGATTGTTATTTATAAAGGGAAAACGGCATAGGACGTGCATGCGCACAGTTTTATAAATCTGAATATTTCTTTGCATACGCAGGTCCTATATAAAGGGCAACCTACACGCGCCTGCATGCTTGCATTCATAGACACACACCCTTTCCAAGTGTCAATTAATTCAATTTACCAAAGTTGCCACAAAAACATTTATATTCACACAATATGTTCTGAACTTGGGCCTAGTTCAGTCTTCTCTAACACACTTTTCCTTTAAAAAAGCACAAACATTTCAGTAAAGTAATATAATTCAGTCAGGCTGTGTTCAGTTGATCAGACCAATCACTTATGAGTAGGCTAGAATAGACAAACTGCCTAAAGGTGACACAGAGTCAGATTGCTCAGTGGTTCGGCAGTCAGACTTGTAAGCATTTATCAACCCTATATATGTCTGGGCCCCCATCTTAAATATATTCATATTAATAGTATTACAGTATGTTATTATTAAGATATGATCAGTGCCTGCAGTCCTCGTCTTTCAATGCCAGATTGTTTTTTGACATTGTGTCTACTTAATTGAACGACTATGCCAAGCTATTTTGCCCAAAACTATACTGAACAAGGAAAGCAATTTCAAAGTAGTTACTGAGTTACAGTTCATATAAGGACATCAGTCAATTACAGACCAGTTTGTGAAAATCTGTCAAATTGATGTATTGAACAACAATAGAAATTCTATATTTACGTTGTAGGCCCACTGTTTCATGGTGCATATTTGTATTCCCTTAAATCCATTGATCTTAATATATTTATTCAATTGATGTCCATATTTGAACACTTAAGTAAGTCATTGACATTGTTGCATTTGGTGTCTATATGTTCGATTAGTATAAAGAGTAAAAAAGTCACATAGCCTACATCATGCACCACTAACATGGCAGATTATTATATTATGTAGGTTAATAAACCAATGTTTCAAATAACTACATAAACTGGATAATGAGCCACAGGAGTGGTTTCAGTCTTTCCTACTCGATTTGCCTTACAGTACCTCTCTATCCTGGTTATTTCTCCTATTTGTTGATTGCTACAGTACAGTGCATTTACTGTGTCATTCTGCAGTACATGCCTCTGACTGGCTGGCAGCACTTTCTGCAGAGGATAGACAAAGGCAGTGTTGATTAATGCGCACATTATATTGACAACTAAACAATAATTTATAGCATATGGAATAATCTGATTCTGGAAAAAACAGGGATAGACTGATGGACAACTATCTGTGTAACTTGCACTTAGTCACATTCACCACAAAACATATGTTTTGAATTGAATACATCAATGTTAAAAAGATCTTCAGCTTTAAAACGATGTGCAACTTGTGTATCAACTCTTAATATTGAGCTCAGCACAGCCAGTTAATGAAGATGGCTACCCCGATCAGTTGAGAAAAGCCCACCCTTCGTTGTTCATTTTCAGCGTTTCAGTGTTAAAAATGTGGTTTTCCTGTCCAGTGAATAATATATTGTATCACCAGCCAAGAGGGCACTTTTGAGTCTAAGAGGACAACCTGGTAATAACAAACTCAACACATGCACTGGTTGTTATGGACTCGTCACTGGTCTCCTCAGTCATTGTATATTTTAGCATATAGGTAAATCTGCCGAAGCTGAACATTTTCCAAAACTCAATTTCTCAGAAGAGTGTCAATTTGGGTGGGGGATGGTGCAATTTCTGTTGGGTCAGACCCATCTGCTGGCGATGGGGGGCCGAGACTGAGACCTACATGGAAAAATAAGCACCAAACAAGCCACTTTGAAATTTTGCTGAATACAAAAGTTAGGAGACCCCCCCTTCTAGACTAAAAATGTTGGGTGACCCTCCCCTCAACAATGAATTAAAAGAGATGACCCTCCCCTATTTTCCTCCGGTGGTCCATTCCATAAATACTGAACGGTCCCTTACTTGAACATGCTTGGTTGAATAAATGAATGAACAATAGATGAATGGTCACATTAGTGGTTCAGGAGTCAGACTTGTACTCGGAAAATGGTTATGTTTCTGGAAAAAACTGTGATAGGGCCCATTGGTAAAGCACAGCAATTAGAGCTTCAGACCAGTAAATAAATGATGTTAGGTCAAATTCCAGAGCCAGCAAGATGAAAAATGCATAATTTATTTAGAGGAGACAGTTGACCCTAACGGCTCCCAGGTCAATGTTCTCAGTCATTTTACAACAGGAAAAAATTGCAGCATATTAGTCTCCATACTCATATAGAACGTAGTTGGGGCAGGCATGGTGGCCTAGTGGTTAGCACTGTGGCCTCACAGCAAGAAGGTTCTGGGTTCAAACACCTGTGTGGAGTTTGCATGTTCTCCCCATGTCTGCGTGGGTTAGCTCCGGGTGCTACGGTTTCCCCCACCATTAAAAACATGCAGGTTAGGTTTGGGACTACAGATGGAAATTAGCATCTATGCTATAATCTGGCTTATTTACAGTCTGTACAGAAGTGTAAGATTGTAGATTAATGTGCACTGTCCCAAGTAAATAAATAAACAATATCCAAGTTTCCAATGGCAAATGCATTTCTTTTATTTTTTAAGCCTGGTCCTGTTTAACAAACACACACATTTCTCACAAAATAACTATTATTTATCTTGTCATTAATCATTCATTAACACCAACCTCCTTTGTAATTGAAATCCAAAAAAATAAGGCCAACCTAACAAATAAGATTAGGTTTGAAATGTAACCCCTATTTAAACATGAACCCGGCATCATAGTCACTGTGAAAGGCTTGTTTAAATACCTAGACAATACTTTCCTTTTGGAAATCCAGGAAAGGAAAATGTCAAATGTAATTGGATTCATGTTCAGTAAATTATATTGTATACAGTGAATCTCTAACCCAAACAGCTCCGGCACCTTCTCCGAGAAGCAGGCCCCTCCTGAGACGTAAACAGGGAGCTTTTCGGCAGAGTAGTTATCTGCTCTGCTGCATTGCTGTTCATACAGCAATCAGCTGGAGGCCTGGACCTCAGGTGGATTTCAGGGCATTGTTATTGAAGCCTATAAACAACAGGCTCGGGCTGAGCATTTAGAGGAAACAATATACCTACAGACATTACATAAGTCAAACATATACATTGAATAAGACATTGGATAAATGAATGAATTGCTGTGGTAAAATGTGATTCTGCACCACCTTAAAAATTGGGTGTCATGTTGTAATCTGTTGTAATACATGACATCTTAGTGCCTCTGTCCACAAATTGGACAGATATCCATTCTGCTCTCCCCCATCAAAAAATTATATTTCCCAACACCATGGCAACATCTAGCAGTACCTATAACCCTACAATACACAGGCACATTTTCTCATCATTCATGCTCAAATGTTGTTATTGTTTTCCTCATACAAACTATTTGTTATAGGTGTCAAGTTTATTTTTGCCAGACGTTCCAATATATCTTAACTTCTGATAATAACTCCATCCGAGCAACAGCAAATCACATTCACTTCAATGTATATCACTAACAATGATCTCTGTAAGCAGAATCTTATCTATCCTAACTAGTAATATAAAATACCACAAACATTTGGCAAACATGTCCTTATCTGTCATAAAAAGAAGCCTACTAGCATTTTTTTTAAATACATTTCAGATCAGGAGCGGGTCAGATTTTCCCAATTTCCCTCAAATCTACTTTTATTTAATGTCATTCACAGTCAAATCTAGTTTGGGTGCCATATATCTAAAATGTACATAGACAATTTAGCTTTCACTTATTTCTCACCTGCAAATGTTATCTCAAATAGTTACATTTAATGTTCACAAGGCTTACAATAGATTTTAAAGAAATCTAGTAAGGTAAATGATTATACTACCAATGTGTCGTCTGATTCTATTCTCCAGCAAAAAGTGAAGATTGCATCTAGAGATACATATCAAATGGACACATCACCTGAGCTGCTTTCCTGTGTGCTATATATGTCAGAATCAGTAGTTTGACATAATTGACAGTGGAACATTTTATATAACTGTGTGATTATCCACCAACGCATATGGATGTGATGGAAGTCAGTGACTCATAAGGGCTTTAAAGCTTTTCAGGTCAATGTTGGAAGTATTTTAAGGACAGACGTGTTCATTATGTTTTAGATTATTTTAAAGTAGAACGTTTTGGAGAAGCAAATGTCCCCCCATACAGAAATCTATAGCCACATATGGCCATATGAAATACCTTAACATATGTTTAAAAAAATATGATCATATATTTTAACTACATATTTAAATGTGACATACATTTAAAAGATATTACAACATATTTCATTGATATACATGTAATACTTATCATCACATATACTGTATATAATATCAAGATCCCACACATAGTCATTCATTCTTGTTTGAATTTGTAGACTATAAGCTATTTTTTTACTGACAGAAAACAAGAAAAAACATAGTAGTATTTCTACATTATTTAAATACTCTCATATATAAATTGACAGACATTATACATCACCAATGCATACTGTAAACCATAGGTGGATATTGTGTGTTATTTGTCACAAAAGTGGGTGGATAAATGTGGATATATGTCACAAAAAATGTATTTGTGTGTGTGTGTGTGTGTGTGTGTATATATATATATATATATTATATATACCAAGACTCCATTTAAGCCCATTTCCAATTTTTCCAAATCGAGGTACCAATCACAACCGTTGGCTTTATACGATGACGATAGTGCAGCTTTATACTGTCATTGGTTGAAGCAGACAATTACAACGATGGCTGTTTCAATGGAACATCCGCAATATCACTCGTTCGAAACAGCTTTTGCGTCTGTTGTAAGTGATTTGAACGTTTCCTTTGTGTTAAAAACCGAGCAAAGAACAACAATCAAAGCCTTCACATCTAAAAAAAAGATGTTGTCGCGGTCTTCCCGACTTGACTCGGCAAAAGTCTGATATATCCTATTGAGCAGAGAGGCATTTGAGCGACATCCGAATGAACCGGCATGTAGAGGTCTGTAATTTTTTATCATAGGTACATTTCAACTGTGAAAGACAGAATCCAAAACAAAAATCCAGAAAATCACATTGTATGATTATTAAATAATGAATTTGCTATGGATAGGGCCCAGGATCTTGTGCTACGCCCCTACACACACTGCTCTTCTTCCATTTTCTAATAATTGCGCCAACAGTTGTTGCCTTCTCACCAAGCTGCTTGCCTATTGTCCTGTAGGCCATCCCAGCCTTGTGCAGGTCTACATTTTTATCCCTGATGTCCTCACAGAGCTCTCTGGTCTTGGCCATTGTGGAGAGATTGGAGTCTGTTTGATTGAGTGTGTGGACAGGTGTCTTTTATACAGGTAATGAGTTCAAACAGGTGCAGTTAATACAAGTAATGAGTGGAGAACAGGAGGACTTCTTAAAGCTAGGTCTGTGAGAGCTGGAATTCTTAATGGTGGTTGGTAGGTCATCAAATACTTGTTATGCAATGAAATAATAATTCATTATATAAAAATCATACAATGTAATTTTCTGGATTTTTTTACAGACCTCTACATGCTTTGTAAGTAAGAAACACTGCTGATTTTGCAGGTTATGAAATACTTGTATTTCCCCACTGTATATTGCCATATATTACATTTCCGTATGGGCCTGAAAGTGAAAATGGCCTCTGTTACAATGAATCTGTGAAATTGACATATCATTTGTTGGGCTCACAATACGTTTCGAGAGAGCCTTGTAGACTTTTGTTATATACAAAAAATAAATAAATAGACACGTTAAAATGTATTGTCCAGTTAAATCTTTAGATGCTCTACACTAGAGTGTTGAATTTTTTTAATGATCTACTATACCGTATCCTAACCTTGAACCTAACCCTTAATTTTCACAAAACCTAAACTGAGGATTAGTCCTTGCCTATGTCGTCATCCAAAATCCTCTTTGCGGAACAGCAAAGTGTTGTGAATCAGCTCTAAGACTGACACTTAACATTTAGTCTACACTTCACTTAAATTAGGACAGAGATGTTTGATAACTAACTTTTATGGGCAGCTTTGAGCCAATAATTTTCTTACTCGTAAGTCAAGTCTTAGCAGTGTTCTTATGGGTAATTCTGTGAAGCTTGATAAATACGGGCCCAGGTCTGTTAATCCTGCTCTCAGAGAGCTATCATCATGTAGCTTTAAATTCCTAATTTTGCACATCTTATTCTAATTATTAATTAGATGAAAATCTAAATCAGGTTCGTCACAACTGGGATTGGAGACCACCTACAGGACAGGAAATTGTAGCCAGGTGTTGTTCAAGGTGGTTCCATTACAGTTTGATGTGTTTGTTTTCTCTGCAGAGATCCGAGAAGCATTCAAGGTGTTTGATCGTGATGGCAATGGGTTCATCTCCAAGCAGGAGCTGGGTATGGCCATGCGGTCCTTGGGTTACATGCCCAACGAGGTGGAGCTGGAGGTCATCATACAAAGACTGGACATGGACGGTGAGACATGCATGCACTCACACACACACACCTTCACATTCAGCGATGTATACAGTCATATGCAAATATGCACCCCTGACAATTTCCATTATTTTCATTTATAAATAATTGGGTGTTTGGATCAGCATTTTCATTTTGACCTATCAAGTAACTGAAGGACACAGTAATATTTCAGTAGTGAAATTAGGTTTATTGGATGAACAGAAAATGTGCAATATGCAGACGCTTCCTATAGCCTGTAATGAGTCTAGATTCTGGATGAAGATATTTTGGACCATTTCTCCTTGCAAAACATCTCCAGTTCAGTTAGCTTTGATGGTTGGCGAGCATTGACAGTCCGCTTCAAATCACCCCACAGATTTTTAATGATATTCAGATCTGGGTACTGGGATGGCCATTCCAGAACATTGTACTTGTTTGTCTGCATAAGTGTCAGAGTCGATTTTGAGAAGCGTGTTGGGTCTTGTTGAAATATCCAGCCCCGCCGTAACTTCAATTTTGTGACTCATTTCTCAATATTATTCTCAAGTATCTGCTGAGTGGAATCCATGGAACCCTCAACTTTACAAGATTCCAAGTACCGGCACTGGCCACACAGCCCCACAGCATGATGGAACTTCCACCAAATTTTACTGTGGGTTGCAAGTTTTTGTCTTGGTACACCATATATAATGCCCCTTGTTATGACCTTATAACTCCATATTTGTTCATCAGTCCACAGCACCTTCTTCCAAAATGAAGCTGGCTTGTCCAAATGTTCTAAGTCTTTGAAGGTGGTGTGTGGGCTGTTTCGGACTGTTCTCACCGATATTTCTCTTGGCCTGCCACCTCTGGCCTTAATAAGAACCAGGCACGTGCACAGGTAGGGCTCAACCTGTGCAAAGCACAAGCCGTTTTTGTCCGAAGTGCCCTTTTTTTGGGTGGTGGTGTATTTTTTTCTTCTTCAATATATCAATGCTATTGGTCACCCTTTACGTCTTTCTGTCTGTTTTACAAATATTTAGCCAATGGAAATTCTTAAAAAGGGCTTGTGTAAATCTTGTTCGCTCCTAAAACTGTCAGTAAACCTGATAACTCCGCCCCCTCTATCTTGACTGAATGCACTACAGTTCCCCAGCAGCCGCACATCAGCAGGCAGCTGATCGAAGTTTTGCAAAGGTAAACAAAGATCTTGATGTTTGAATAAGTACTGAACACTATGTCTATAAAGGCAATATTTTACTTATTTGATGTCTGACTGAGACGAGAGACGTCTAGCATTTGCCACCTAGTTATTGCCAATATACAGCCTACACTTAAATAGCCTGTGCATACACATTTCATCTTTTGTAAATTGCGATTTTGGCCAAATGTATTTTACAACAGGAAAAACTGAGCACCCATATAGCTACAACAAACTAGTTTGTAACCTGTTGCTGAAAATGTAATGTAATGCCGCCGGTGCTGTTTTAAATACACATTTGCACACATTTGCTTGTCTAAAACCCGTACCTGCATTTAAGTTTAACGTTTGTAAAAAAGTAATACAATAACATATTATTTGTTTTTACCATTGGGAAATCATAAGCACAGGTGTGCCCCCACGCTGTTTCGTAATGGAACTTACACAAAGTGACGAGTGATATTCGTCATTGGTAACATATTTCTTTTTTGATTTGTGATGGCTGATACGCTTAATTTATTTACATTTAATCATGTCATGGTAATAATATTAAATAATGGTTAATTCAAGGCTGTTAATATGCACATCTTAGCTTTGTAGTATAGCTAATTTTTCTATTTACAGTATAATATTATGTACTTTCGGCTGGTCTTCACATGCATAAATGTTGTACAGTAATGTTGTAGTAGTAAAAACACATTACAGAATCAGATCACTGTGAAATCTTTATATTTTATCATGAAGAGTGTAATTCTTTCTTTGATCCAACAGCAAAAACAATATTATGGTGAAATATTTTTACAATTTAAAATAACTGTTTTCTATTTGAATATATTTTAAAATGTAATTTATTTCTGTGATCAAAGCTGAATTTTCTGCATTATTGCTCCAGTTAAGTATTCTTCAGTGTCACGTGATCATTCAGAAATCATTCTAATATGCTTTTCACTGCAACTG
>JACXGM010011991.1:0-24431 GCA_016801145.1 Umbra pygmaea
AACCTCTTGTTCTTCACCACCACTCCTCTCGTACCTCGCCTCTTCGAGAGCCTCGTCCGTCGATTCCCCACCTTAAATAGAGAAGACATCAGTTTGGTTAGAGCGCACAGGTGTAATTGATTGCTTTCCCCATTCCCCTTTCTATCCCCTAGAGGTCTCCCTTGTCTCCTCCTTTCCCTCTATCTCTCCTTCTCTCACAACAGATACAAATATGTCAGGGTGTAGCTTAACTAATAAGGAACATGTACACAGTGAAACTGATACTAATAGTGTAATGGAACAGATAGTAACCCAACAAGTAGATGTACAACAATTGACAAGCACTGAAATATTAGATTGTAATGTTTCTGTGAATGAAAATGTTAAGCAACCAGGAACCCAAATAAGCAAGTGTCATTTGTCAAAAGAAGCAACATTTGATGAATTTATGCATGAAACCCCTAAGTGAGTCAGTGTTTACACTGACCCCCAGTGAATGTAGAAAGGTACATTCACAAAATGGTAAAATATATTTTAAAGGATATAGCTTGGAGGGCTTATTTGCAGCAAAAGTAAAGGAATCAAATCCTTATTGTATAATTGTTTTTAAGAACCACCACTTTTCAGTAAGTTAAACTAGACAGTTAAATAATCCCTATCTAAAACTGAATGGTTACTGTAAACATTCATTGTGCACTTAAATTCACTATTGATTTGAAATCATTGGAGTCTTTGAACTTCACTGTGACATAATAGAGCTCAACAGTCTCGTCACCTTGTCTGAGAGAGCTTGGGTTCCAGAAGTACATTTCCCATTCTCCCGTTGACTTCTGGAAAAATCTGTATGTAAAGAGTTTTAGATGATGCCTTAGGCTAACCAGCTACGACGTGACTCATAAGCATACAAAATATATATATATATTTTATAATAGAGTAAAAAAATTAACCACAAATCACAAAAAAGTCAAAGGTACAAGACTGTGTAAATATTTTTTATTCCAAGTAAAGGAACTACTCATCCCATAAAACACTGCGAGTGTTTTCTTTCTGCCTTTACATTACTTTAAATTACCAACTTTAGCTAATTTCACTTACACAATGTCATCCTTGACATATGATGTAAACTACAGCTCAGTAAACGTACTTACAGTTCTCTAACTATCCATACTTTTTGCTATGACACAGGTGTACGACTCGGGCAGCCTGCCGGAGTTGGAAACGCAAAGCTTTTTCGCAGGTTCAGTAAACATTTCCATGGTTACCGCAAGTTTGTCTCCATGACATCATGGATTTCCACCAATCAGAGGCATCACTGCTGGTTTAGGATTGTGGGTAATGAAGTACTTATCCAAGACATTGCAAGTAAAAGCCATTTATCTCAAAACAAGGTTGGTGCCCCATGTACTTTTGGCGTCTATATGAGCAAATACAATCGCTTAGTCATGTCATAGCTGATTTTAAGTCTACCATCGACGGTTACAATTTTATGGCTTATACTCGAATTGTCAATCGAAAAAATGTGTTGTATTCTTACTTCCGGAGTCAGCTGTGGGTGGGAATGTTGAGGTCTATGTGGAGACATTAGACATTGTGGAGACATTTTGGCCTGACCAATAAGAGCCCCAGAAAGAGAGGAACTTGCGTTGTCATTAAAAAATATAGCAGCACATCAGGTTTAAATGGATCAGTTAGCCAGAGTTGACATCAGGTCTTTGGCAGCAAATAATAGAAGTGACATGGAAAATAGTCTACTGTAATGAGAAAAATTCAATGGGAACAACATACTAAGAGCTTCTTGGATTCTGATGAATAGTGTCATTGCAGAAGCTAAGAGAATCATTTATGAGTGAGGACATGACAAACGCCAAAATGAAGGGTTTCATTCAGGTTTTGCTATTTGCCCCACTAAAGATAATTTGCTTTACATAGGGTAAATCCAATAAAATGCAAATTCATTATTTAAAAATCCTACAATGTGATTTTCTTAATATTTGTTGTGTATTCCATCTCTCACAGTTGAAGGGTACCTATGATACTAATTACAGACCTCTACATGCTTTGTAAGTAGGAAAACCTGCAAAATGTACAGTGTATCAAATACTTGTTCTCCACACTGTATATAGTGAAAAGGCCATGTCTTCCAAATCTCCATTCATTGAATGCTTTGTGAAAATACCTGAACAAATATTTGAGTGCATTCATCTTGGCACTGAGAGGAACATAAACTGTTCACAGAATCTTTTAGAGAAACTTTTTAAAAACTTTCTTCCAGTCACTCCTATTTGGTCTGACCGTACTGGAGACTTAAAGAGATTTTCATCAACATATTTAAGAGTACTGCCAAGCAATAAGCGAAGTAATCTTCAAAAACACAAAACCTTTGTATTTAGGTGCGAAACAACAATGTGTTGATGAATGTATTGCTAAACTACATACATTCTATGTGTCATACCAAAGAGACATTTGTCAAAAAATCTATCAAATCCAGAGGACATTGACCCACTACCTGAAGAAAGTTGGAATAAAAAGGTATTTTCAAATGCCATTCAATGTCAACTCTACAATGTATTCTCTGAATAAGAAAGTAAAACCACTTTTCTGCCTAAAGAGATTAATTGGGTTTAGCTGAGATACATAAAGATTTACTATATTTGGATTAAACACATCCTAGTGAACATTTATCCATAGCACATGTTAGTTTTTATAGAGCAATCTGCATATGCAATTATGGCCTACAGTGAGTTGAATGGGAAAGTTACATTGTTGCTGGCTATACTGCCTAAAGTGCCTGAGGATTTTAGACTATATTTGGATTAAACACATCCTAGTGAACATTTGTCCATAGCACATGTTTCGGCACAAGTGATAGTTTAGTTTTTATGAGACAATATATATAATACATTTTAGTGTACAGCATATCTTTTACAATTGTTATTAAAAACATATTTATTTCCTATCAAACTACTTTAATAGTTCCTTAAACACACAAAATTAGATTTTATTACAATTTACTTGTTTTAAAATGAATTTACAATGATTATTTTATGCATTGGAATGAGCACTATTATTTTGAATAATATAATGGGCCCCGGATGTCTTGTCCCAGTAAAAATCTGAACTTGAATTTTTAGAGCGAATCTGAATTTCTGAACTGAATTTCAAATGTGAGAACTGAATGGTAAAGTATAAATATTTGAATTTCCAGTGCAACTGAATTCAAATTCAAAATATTACATTCAGCTTCAACTTTTTGTAATTCAGTTTCAAACAAAGAAATTCTATTTCAAATTAGGCTATTCAGATTCAGTTTTTAAATTCAATTAAACAATTCAGTTAAACAATACAAATTCAGTTTGTGTTGTCACAAATTTCTGCCCATAAATATTCTGGATTCAATTATTGGCATTATCAGAGGAATTCTAAAACATTATATGGGATATGCTGGTAAATTACTACTTTGAGAAAGCGAAAACTTTCTGCTTCTTGTACCCTTGTCAAGATGTATTGAAATGAGAATAATAAAATAGGAAATAATGTTTAGTGTAAGAATATGAATAAAGGCCTTTTGGCTGCTATTGTATACATACAAAAGTTAAATCCATTCCAGAAGTGTTAAAAATTAGCTTGTCTCACTATACCACAGCCTTATTTAAAAGGTGTTCGGACCTGTTCGCGTTTAGGTTAATTGAGGTCACAGGTGCCCTTGCTGTCACAAAGAGTTGCCAAAGCGACAAACCATATTTGATCATTAACCTCTAAACCCGCACAGTGCTGACAAATTGCTCAACAAACTGCGGACCCCTGTGCTAATTCGCAAACAGGATTCGAAACCCTCAGTCCATTCTACTTGCCACCCTCAAAATATGACCAGTTCCATTGGCTACCACACAACCCCAAAGCATAGTGGAATCACCACCATGCTTAAATAGTTGGTAAGGTTTGTTCTCTAAATGATTTTTTCTCCAAACATGTCATCTTTTGCTATGGCCAAAGACTTACATTTTTCACATCATCAGGCTTGCTTGTCAAGATTTTCTTTTGCATACTTTCAACCAACCTTATCCTACTCTGGCACTGAAATCCAGTTCCACTTTGTTAATTGCAACACTCTAATCTGGAATTTATTTAGACCTCATACATCAGGTGGAACAGAAAACCATCAGGCCCTGGCCCTAGTAGGGTAAGCGTCACAAGGAGCTCTGCTTTAGATGCTGTGTTTTATGATGAGGTTTTAGAAAAGGCTTCCTTCTGAAAGTTCACCCATGCAGGACCTTGTTGTTTAAGTTACGCTGCAATATAAACTACTCCAGTGCCAGCTAAACTGTTTTGATGGTCATTTTCAGTGACCTGTGGATTCTGTTGTGCAGATCTCACCAGCAAGTCTGTGTGATATATCCCTGTGTATTTTGACTGTTCCAATTTAACATCCTCTTCTGGACAATGTATCTGGCTTCTGAATGCGTTGACAGTTTTTATAGCCTATGAATTTATCATCTTTCGACGAGCATAATTGAAGCTCTAAAGAGCCATTCAACCTTTATGGGCCTTGGTAATCTTCATTTTTTTAAGAAAAAGTATGGTCCAAAAGGGTGCCCAAACATTTGCATGTGTCATTTTGTACTTTGTTTATTATTTTGAATTTATAATGTTTGTACCATGTAAAGGTCCGGTGAAATTCTGTTCAGCGTCATTATACCATCATTCTATTTCTCAGGGGTGCCTGAACCTTTGCATACAACATATTCTAGGCCCTCAAATGACAAAAAGGTTGATGCCCACAATTCTGGCCAGGGTTACTAAGCCATTTCCAATACATAAATACACAAAGCTCGGTAAAGACCAAACCTACTGCAATAATATGCTCTGGACAGAGGAGTCAAAGTTAGAGATGTTTGGCTGTCTATGAACAGAAGAACATTGTATCAACAGCAAAGCCTTGATAGCTGGCATTATGGTTTGGGGTCGGTTTGCTGACTCAGGGCCAGGCCAACTTGCCATTATTGAGTCACTCAACATTCATATTTTACTAGAGAATTTTTCAGAAAAGCCAAAATAGAACGGCTCAAGAAGAAGAAAAGAAGAGTAATGGAATTGCTTAGTAATTCCTTTGGAAAAGCTGTGGGTGGACTTCAATCAGGCCATGCATGCAAGATTGCTCTCAGCCATTATACAGTATAACCAGTTTGTTAAATTTGTTAAATTAATAGCCTTTGATAGATTTTGAGGGCCTTTTAGGACAGGTCAGCTTTCTCTAAGCTGCGTTTACATTCCAATAGATTTAAGCAACATTTTTGTGTCCTGTCGAGCACAGCTCCAGACAAGACCCAATTGTAGTTTGTAAATTTGTTGGTCTCCCTCGAATTTCACGTGACCTCCGGTGGTAGCACTTGAGAAGAGTTCACCTGGGGGCTTTGCAATACAACCCAGGAGAAATGGGTATTGTGAAGAAATCAATGGTATGGAAATAATTTGGTCTCAT
Source organism: Umbra pygmaea (assembly GCA_016801145.1). Classification (NCBI taxonomy): domain Eukaryota; kingdom Metazoa; phylum Chordata; class Actinopteri; order Esociformes; family Umbridae; genus Umbra; species Umbra pygmaea. The sequence continues at coordinate 5,459 of JACXGM010011991.1, forward strand.
TTTGAGGATGCGAAAATGTTGCTGAAATCTATTGGAATGAAAACGCAGCCTAATGCTTTCTGTACACCTAAAGACTTTGAAATTTTTTTTTGAAAATACTTTAGATTATCAGCAAACATCTAAAGACTTGGGTTCACAGTTTTTAGTCTCAGACTAAAGATTTTGAATCTTGTAGTGACACTATTTACAAGACTACAACTAGATTATTTTAGCTTTTTATTCCCACCAAATTCCTCCCATCATGCTCAGCAGTGATTTAACAAAAATAGAGGAGAAGTTTTATTTATTTTAAGCTACAGTTTTATTACATCAAAAAGACACTGCTGCTCTGCCCACAGCTCGACAAGGCGCTCCTCTTTATCCACGGTTCATTTTCGCCTACTTGGCGCTCGTTGTGTTTCCACGTCCGTCAACATGTTTTTTTGTTGTGACTGATGGCTTCCTGTTTCCTGTTTCCGGTTTTCTGAGAACGATTTTATTGGTTGTTGATTGTTTTATGTCACTATGACTATGCTAGGACTTGCGATAATATCAAACATGTTTGATATGAAAGGCTAGAGAAAGACTGGCATAAATCGGGTCGCCGACTGCAGATTATCCCCTCACATTTAACGATCGAGACGACAGAAGCGCGCAGAGACTCCAGTAAGATTCCTAAAGACTGCCGGTCTTTAGTCTGGGACTGTGAAAATCCTTTGGTTTACGCCCGGCATTAGTCTCCTGAGATTGTATAGGCCCTGCTGTGCAATCTTTACCACTATCAATGTGTAGTGACCAGATGAGTTCCTCAAAGATGAGAACACCAAGGATCTTTAAGTCTGTGACCCCCTCCATGATGTCTCTGACAATCTGGAGGGAGTGTGCTCAGTCTGAGGTCCACAATCAGCACTTTGGTTTTGATGATGATCATTGTGGGTAAGAGAAATGTGCCAACCTTCAATGCCTGAGGATGGCAGGTCAGGGAGTTCAAGACACGATTGCAAATGGACATGTTCAGACGAGGCAGTTTTGTGATGCGTAGGGAGGGCACTATTGTGTTGAAGGCTGACCTGTAGTTGACAGCTTCTTAAAATACCCACATGTACAATAGGAATGCGTAAGGCTGGTGTGCAGTACAATGGCATCATCCATGGATCTGGTCACGTGTTGGAGGGAGGAGATGATGTGATCTTGACTTTCAAAGCATTTAATGTTTCTTCCCAAAGAGTGTTAATGGTCAGTATTCATTCAGAAGAACACTTAATCGTTATTGCATTAACAAGAGGGTTGAAAAAAACTACTTTAATTTAGGGGTTCTCTGGCAAAGTTAAGGTGGGTAGTATGTTTTTGACAGCAGAGGCATCTTCTTAGCAACACTCCCATTAATGATGTTTTCATTCACTGTTCTTTTATTGTTGAAACATGCACAGTAACCTGACATGTAGGAAAGAAGGTCTGCATCTCCATATGTTTGGGTTGGTATTAACCTAGTTTTTTTGGGGGGATATTCAGAAATGGTGTCCACTTCTAGGCACAGATGCTGTCATGTTACAGTGCCTTGCAAAAGTATTCGGCCCCCTTGAACTTTTTGATCTTTTGCCACATTTCAGGCTTCAAATTTAAAGATATGAAACTGTAATTTTTTGTGAAGAATCAACAACAAGTGGGACACAATCATGAAGTGAAACGAAATTTATTGGATATTTCAAACTTTTTTAACAAATATTAAACAGAAAAATTGGGCGTGCAAATTATTCAGCCCCCTGTTATTCGCAAGGCACTGTATGTTTTGTTAACCATTGGTAATCGCAATAAAATATAAATTTTACTCCACGGAGAAGTCAAAGATTGCCTACGTGATCAGTCTGCTGGGAGGTGAGGCGTTTCAATGGGCTACCGCCATTTGGGAGAGGCTCGAGGGCGGTGCTGAATCCTATGCTGCATTCACTGCTGACATGAGAAAGGTATTCGACCGCGCACCGAGGGGTAAGCACGCCTCAAAACATTTATTATCCCTGAGACAAAGTACCCACAGTGTTGCGGAATATGCCATCACGTTCCACACGCTAGCTGTAGAGAGCGGCTGGAATGCTGACGCTCTACAGGCAGCATTTCATAACGGTCTGTCTGATGTCAATAAGGATGAATTGGTTTCCTACCCAGAACCGGACTCTCTCGATGATCTCATGTCTCTGTCTATGAGGGTTGACAATCAGATACAGGAACGCAAGAGAGAGAAGGGGCACGGAGAGAGCCGGTTGCAGTCGTCAACCCGACCACAGTGTCGATCCCACGCCAGAACCGATGTCACTCTGTCGATCCAGGTTATCCGATGCTGAGAGGAGAAGGCGTATAGCTACCAAGTCCTGTTTGTATTGTGGTGAGCCAGGTCATTTTCTTGTTCTACTTGAGGAAGTAGTACGCCAACTCGGCTGTAGCATTGTAGAGAGGCATAGATTCCAGGACCATCGTCGATGGGAGGCTTATATCTCGCATCACTACTAGAACCCAGTCAATTAAAATTCAACTATCACCACGAAGACATAAGCTTTCTTGTCATCACTTCACCTCAAGTTCCTATAATTCTGGTGGACACTTGGCTGGTTAAGCATAATCTTAACGTTGACACTCCAGGACCACCTCGTTCCTTGGCTTCATCGTGAAGGAGGGGAGGATAAAAATGGATCACAACAAAAGTCACAGCTGTTGTTGATTGGCTGACTCCTGAGTCCCGTAAGTAACACCAGAGTTTCCTTGGCTTTGCTAACTTTTACAGATGTTAAATACATAACTATGGCCAGGTGGCTTCCCCTATGACAGCACTCACTTCGACGTTACATCCATTTGTCTGGACTCCTGCTGCTGACCAGGCCTTCTGGGAGTTAAAGCGACAATTCATTACAGCTCCTGTTCTCGTCCAACCGGACCCTGCCAGACAGTTCATCATCGAAGTCGACGCCTCCGAGTTTTGCATTGGAGCGGGATTCTCCCAACGTTCCTCAACTGATAGTAAAATACACCCGTGTCTTCCTGTCTTCTCGTTTGTCCCCAGCAGAGAGAAACTATGATGTGGGAATCCGGAATTGTTGGCTGTCAAGGCTGTGCTTGAGAAGTGGCGTCACTGGCTCAAAGAGGCGGAGCTTCCATTCATCTTTTGGACGGGCCATAAGAACTTGGAATACATCAGAACTGCCAAATGCCTCAGCTCACGTCAGGCCAGGTGGGCTTTGTTTTTAGGTCATTTCCATTTCACTCTCATTTACAGACCGTTTCTAAGAACGGAAAGACTGATGCCCTTCTCAAGAATGTACGACAAAGGGAGAGTGAGCCTCGACTCTCTAATACCATCATACCTAGCCAGTGCGTGGTGGAAGCTATCACCTGCAAAATCGAGGAGGAGGTTCGGGCTGTGCTCTGTAATAATCCTGGTCTGAGGAATGTTACACCTAACCTTCTTCTGTTCCCAGAGCATGAACGGGACTTGGTGGTGCCCACCGTACAGGCTCACGTCCGTCGTTGCCATAGGACTTGGCATCGGGCACAGAGGATCCTGCTGAAGATGTCAGATACTTTCCAGCGACAGGCCAACCGTCATCGGGGCCCTGCTCTTCAGTACACCCCTGGAGACAAGGTTTGGTTGTCCACAAAGAACATAATCTGTGCGTTCAGATACCCGGAAACTCCAGTCCCGTTTCTTGGGCCCATTCGTGGTCGAGAAGGTTGTCAATCCAGTCAGTGTCAAGCTTAATCTTCCTCCTGCCATGAGAATCCATCCTGTCTTCCATATCTCCCAGGTCAAGCCCATCCGGATTAGCCCTCTGCTGGGCCTCCTCGGCCTCCTCCTTCCTGTATCATCGATGGGTCCCCGGCATACACCGTACGTTGCCTGATGTATGCCCAAAGAAGGGGGCGGAGTATCCAGTTCTTGGTTGACTGGGAGGGGTACGGCCCCGGAGAACGGAGCTGGGTGCCCCGTTCCCGAATCCTGGACGCCTCCTTGGTTCGGGACTTCTACCACCAACGTCCTACTGCTCCTGGTGGTCCGCCCGGTGGCGTCCCTCGGGGGGTTACTGTCATGGTTCCGCCTCCCTGAGCTGTCTTCCCCTCTCCTTTTGTGTGCCTTCCCTCCCTTCTGTTTCCCTTCTGTGTGTGTGTGTGTGTGTCTGGTCTGTTCTGTTCTTTGTTTGTCTGTTCCAGTCCGCAGTTTCCCAGGTTCCCCACTCACATAAAGGCACTTGTTCCCAAGCACCAGTCCCCATCAGTGATCATCCCCTGCACCTGTTCCTCTGCCACATCTGGGCTAATTGCTGCTCTCCCTTTATTAGGGAGATGACAGCGATCAGTTCTCGATGGATTATTGTTGTACTATCAAGTGCGTCAAGTCCCGAGCTACCTCTATACCCGCCAGTCTGAGCACTGTGCAGCTTATTACTCTTTGCCTTTTATATAGCCAGTCTGAGTGCTACGCCCTTATGGTTACGAATTATTGTTTGCTAACTCTGGTTCTCTGGCCTTCACTTCCAGTACCTTCCTGTGATATTAATCTGTTCTCATTATATTAGTTTATTGTAGTTTATTACTACTATAAACTTTATTATTGTTGTTACTCACCACTCCATTTTCTGCGTTTGGATTCACCCTCTGTTCTAAGCTGTTTCTAAGAAAATAGAAGAATCGACATTTCCTCTGAACCAATGTGGAATTGCTAAAAATATACCTGTTATGTCACATGAAAAAGACTGGTTTTGATTAAATTAAAAGGTCTTGGGGGGTCTCTGTGGCATAGTGGGCTAAATCAATGCATTGCAGGATAGTCTACGTCATGATGGCAGTGCAAATTGGCATAGCGCACCTGAGATTTGGGTTAAATAAGTCTGATTATCCTTCCTGCCTCGTCGCTCTTCCTCGACTCCTTGTGTTCAGATCGGGCACCGACTAATTCAATCACAAACATATAGTTGGTGAGCTTAATCATCCCGTGCATGATCTGACTACAGGCTTCCGTGTTGGAAAAGCAGTGCAATAAGAATCAGCGGCTGGGTGACATGTGGTTGGACGAACCATGTGAGAGCCCATTGCCATCCCACAGATCTGTCTAAATAGTTGCATAGCTACTGACAAGGATGGGTCAGTGGGAATATATTCAAAAAAATTCAAATTTTGTAAAAATCACAAAAAAATATATATCAGAAATGTGATCTTTGTGATCTGGCTCAACCCATCAAGATCTGGGAACCATCAGAAATCCACCAATAGCTGGATGCAATTTTGTCTTAGACAGGCTTTTAGGTTAAAGTTATCAGAATTTTCACAAATGACAGAACCATTGCTCAGAATCCTATGCTAGCTATTCAAATGACCAAATGGCTGCAAACCTTGAAAGATTAATATTCATTGACTATTTTCTGTATGGAAAAAAATGTATTCCTGGTCTGAATGTTTCTTTGGTAACAAAAAACTAAACATTTCCCTTCTTTCTTGACACCAATCAGGCAAATATCTTTTTCACCTCTTCTGAACACTATCATTCAGGGGACAGGATTGATTGGCCAGTTTTGACAAGATACATGAAATTTAATTTTCTTTAATTTTACATTTTTTGCTGCAGAGGGGTGTTGGTGATACATTTTGAAATATACATAAAATGTGTAAATGTTTTAGCAAATCTCAGTAAATTTACCATTGCTGTTAGAGATGTGTACAAAGCAATAGCTATATAATAGCGAAACTATGCTAACTGCTTTTTAAGCCTATTACAGAAACTTTTTAATTATGATAAACGGTCAAAATTGTAAGCACTGATGTTTATTTACACTTTCCTGATTGTAACAAATACTAAATTGTTGCCCTTTTTGCTCCGCAGAGTTCATTCGAATGCATTGTGCTTCAAACCCAGACTGGTGGATGCCTTCCGAGGAGCAGATCAACAAAGTGTTCAGTGATGCTGTGGGTCACGCACGCCAGGGAAGGGCCGTGGGAACCTTTCTCAGCAGTAGTGGGAGCAGCACTAGCAGCCTTTATATGGAAGCTTATGATGGGCACCTGTCTCAGGATGAACTGTATCTGAAGGGTTCTCACAATGGCCTAGGGGATTGAAGGCTGATGGAATAAAACAATGGCCTAGGGGATTGAAGGCTGATGGAATAAAACAATGGCCTGGATTCAATTCAAGCGGCACACTAGACAGCCATTAGTGCTCCTTTTGAAGGTAATTCCTAGTGTTTGATCTGATTAATGGTAAACACTCCATATGTTGGCTTGTACAAATTACCTTTTAAAAAGGCCATTGTTGGCTTTGTATTGCGCCACTCTGCAACACACCTTGGATATAATCCCAGCTGTTGTTTTCCACCAGGTAGCATCTCTCTTGTGCGATGCTAATGAACTGGCGTGAAATGTCTAACCAGTAAGCCATCCACGCCTGCCAGTTGTCAACCAGTGACATCAGTCCATTAGAGACCTTGAAGTAAATGTTCCACTTTGCTGGAGTTGTGGCTTTTGTGGAGCGATGGGTAACATTTGCTTCATGAGTGACTGTGATTGAAATTTGCAAAGGATACCTGGTTCGAGCCTAGGTTTGAGCGTGGAAATGGGCAGAACAACAGTGTTGCGCTAGTCCTTCGACCGGTGTGGACAAAACTCATGTCATATCGGACTCTAGAACTTTATATCAACTGGCACTAACATGCTATACTACCCTAATGTTACATAGGTGATCAGGGAAAGAAAATAGCATTTAAACAACATTCCAGAGGACATAGTCCCCCCATTGAACTTGCTGAAGCATCTTTTTTTGCATATGTTTTATTTGTATTTATTTAGAGGATTGTTTGGTTACACGGGTGTTTTTGCTTAAATGTGCCAATGTAAAACATGTAATAGGGTACATAAAAGCAACAGAATGTTGTACAAGTCCTGTTAAACCGATTGTGAAATGACAATGCCATTTTTCCTCAGTCTTCCTTCTACATTGCATTGTTAAAAATTACAAAAATCGACACATTTGTCAAGGCAGCTGATGAAATCAGTATTTCTGTTAGTAGCTATTTCCATTCCAAATTTTAACAACTTGTTTTAACACAGTTGTACCAGTTTCTATTTCCCATTGAATAAAACATGCCATGAATATACTGCAGTGTAGCCTGCTATGATTAGTGATTATGATGATATTTGTAGTAAGATAAATTATGAAGCTCCCTTATATAAATGGTATAAGATACTTTTTAAGGACATGCAGACCCAAGTTGTACAGGGTCTGCATGTCCAGGGTGCCCCACTGGTCTAGTAACCCATTCATTCTAATTTTATATTCCAGATGTCTCCAAGTAGCACCCTGCAATCATTGACATTTTATTTCAAAACAATTATTGTATATTTATGCACTGTGTAAGATCTTAATCACTGTGTTAATTTAATGAAAGTAACTTAAAAATATATTTTTAATTATTTTAAATGCTCAGTCTGATCATGTGGGCATTCTATGAAAAAAAATTGAAAGTTTACATACATGGCATATTATAATCAGTCTATTTTCATCAGAACACACTGTGACCTTATGATGTGAGCCAAAAGATCCAGCTCATCTGAAGAGGCTTAAATGAAGGCATTTTAAACAGCTCTTACACAAGAATGACACATTATTGTTATTTTCACAATTTTCAGAGTGTTTTTCAAAATTATAATGTATAATCCAATAAAAAACAGGAAAGTCATGATTTTAACTGCACTGTAAACATTTTTTTCTTCTCTGGTTGGATGCCCTTATACCAATCTCATATTAATGGCCAAAAGTTAATTGATTGTTCAGATTGAGGGTAAGTGAGCATGTATAAGAAGTTACAGTTAAAGTGAAATAACAATTCTGTTTTTATTTTCACATAGATTGACCATCACAAACTAAGCCAGGAGGTGTCAAGTCATTGGCTCAGTTAATAAGTCAGCTCATTACTTTCCACCTGATAGTCCCCTCAAGCAGTATAACTTATAACAATTTTAGCTAACCTAGCCTTTTCAAAGTTGCAATGTTTAGACCTCGTTGACCCTACGAAGGACCTTGAATGGCCACACAAATTGGGGACTCGTTTCTTGCAGAGTAGGCAAAGGGGAAGGTTCCTGGTGGACAGCCAGATCCAATCCCCTGGATGGAAAAGGTGGGTGACGCTCCCAGTGCCAGGGCCGGCTGATAACCCAGAATGCACTGAAAGGCGGTGAGCCCTGTAGACGAGTTGGAGAGTTCTGTTTGTATCTATCTCAAGGTGGAAACCCCGCCTACACTTTGCCGGTCCTGGCAATGGCTTTGGAGGAACCTCCCCAGCTCCTTGTTGACACGCTCCACCTGAGGTCTGTACCCGGATGTGAGGTCTGTACCCGGATGTGAGGCTGACCGTGGCCCTGATCTCCAAAAATACCTTTCAACCCCAAGATGTGAACTAAGGACCACAATCCGAGACTGTCCTCTGGAATTCTGGAGTGCCAGAAGAAACAATGCCTCAGCGACCTGAAGGGAAAATGCCAAACCTGTTAGTGGGATAAAATGGCAATTAGTGAAGCCATCCAATCTGGGCAGATCTGTGATAAAGTACAGTACACACGGAACAGGAGTTGATGAGGTGCTGAACATAATGGACCAAGGCGGGCCACCAGCACTTCTGGGCCAGGGTGTGAAGAGTGTGCATAATGCCAGTGTGCCAGCAGAGCTAGGTATGCACCCAGGAAAGGAGTCTATCCTGGATGCTGTCTGGAACCTAGAGGCCGTCTGGAGGAGTGTTGTCAGGTGCAGGTTCATCTATGGAGGCTTGGCGGATGTCCTCATTCACGTCCTAGACAATGGGAACAACGATCACGGCAGGAAACAGAATGGGACCCCCTTGCTTTCTCCTCTCTCTCGTATTACATTTTTCACATTTTAATCATTTAGCAGACGCTCTTATCGAGAGAAACTTACAGTGAGTGCATACATTTAGGAGAAACTAGGTGAAACAACCACAACTTAGTAGTAAGATCATTCAACATTTGAAACAGTGAAAAGGCAAAAACATTGCTAGAGAAGGATCATACAGATAATAAAACATTATTTATTTTTTTGCAACTTTTTTCATTAAAGTTGAAAATGAAATATACATGGATGACAGACAAAAGCACCCTATACTTTTAACCCCCTGCACAGCAGAACATCCCTCCCATCAAAAAAGACACCCCACATCCCTCCCTTCAAACACATCCTCCTCCAACCCCCCCCCACTAAACATGACCCCCCCATACAAGACCCCCCTTAACCATGCACTTTTGGAGATTAGGCTTGTAACCAGGAAAATAACCGAAATGATCATACAAATATAGCCTATGCTCAATGGCAGTGGTTTAGCTGGGGGGGTGCTAACCAAGTGGGTAGGCTTAGACCCGGAGGTTGATGCAGCCCTGGGTGGATTCTGAGGCTACCTGGCTATCACCTTATGTTAGCATTCCATTAATTTTAGGGGTCACTTTTAGAGCAAATAAATTTACATCCGAAGCATTTAAAGACACTATTTGTCCATTGTTTATTTTTTACTATTATTTTGAATTGAAAATCCAGAGTTTGTGTTGCCGGCATAATATAATGCTGCCAGGAAAACATGTTAGCCCCTGGTTTAGAACAAGGTAAAATATTGACTTTGTTATCTGCATTGTTTGTATGATGTTGGGTGTGTTAAATTGTTCATTCACTTTAATTAAGTATTTCATTTGATGTATGGTTATTTGAAGTTATGTTTAAATCATTTGTGTTTCTATTTTCTTTATGTACAAGCTCTCACGATGGTTTGTGATGTCTCACGGCATTCAATGGTGATCTTATGGCAAATCCATGGTTATAGATCCTCAAATAAAATTAATTATAAACCATCAGTTGAAGAGTTCAAACCTTTCTTGAACCAGGGAGCTACAGTAAGAGCTTGCCATCATCAAAACGCTGTGTTGCTTCAAGGAACGCCATGGTGTTGACGGAGGAGCCTTTGATGTCGGCGCCTTTGTCATGGTCTAGGTGATTGTGGATCAAGCTTCAAGGGAAGTTCCAGCGAATGGCTGTATAAATATATGGGCAGATTTAATGAACTGGTTAAGGGGAGTGAACACTGCAAAAACTGATTTTTAAGAAAGTAAAAAAAGCCTTATTTCTAGAAACTTTTTTCTTATTTTAAGTCTAAAAAGAAAATAATCTTGCCAAGCATTTTGCACATATTTTGAGAAGATATACCTAACCTTTTCCTAATAAGATTTATGAACTAATTCCAACTAAATTTAACTAGTAATTACCTGTAGATATATTTAGCAAATTATCTCAGCAAAAGAACAAGCTTATCTTCCTTATTTTAAGATTGAGACCACTTGCACAATTTCTCAATTTAAGAATCTTATGAAATGACAGCAATTAATTTATTTTTATTATAAACATGACAAACATGAAAATACAGTTTAACATGACCCTTGACTGATTTGGATGAAGGTATTACACAGTACCTACTTACCAAATGAATTTCAAAAGTTTCCATAACATTTCTGTAACTTTTTGCCAAATTTCCATGACTGTTGCTTTTATGACCCACAGCTGTTTTATTTTTGGTACTGACTGCTGCAGACTGGTAAAACTACACAAAAGCTGCAGTTTTGAAGAAACTTGGACGTAGTTGTTTAGCCATCACAATTTGGCCCTTTACAACTTCACTCAAATCCCAATGCTTGGCTGTTTTTTTGTGGGAAAAACTAATTTACATGCTTTAAGTTGTAAGTATAGAGTGTTCATTCCACATTTGTTAAACACAGAAATACTCTAACTTAATATGACTGTAATACAATAATGTTATTCAAAGATATTGAATTTCGTTAAAACATAATGCATATGAAATCATATTTGAGCCGATTTCACCTATCGTGGAGAAGATATTTCGTTTATTTGTTCTGTGCACCTATGTGACGGGCTTCTCACTCCGGTACAGTAGGTGGCAGTATATGCACCTTTCAGGCAGTTGCGATCTGCCAGTAAAACTAAAGAGGAAGCTGTGCCCCAGTTTTTTTCATAGATTGTATATTACTGGATAGCACGATCTCATTCATTTCAACGGAGAGAGTATGAAGCGAAATAGAAGCATTTTTTAAATGATAGCCGAGCGTACTGCGCAGCCTCAAGCTGAGCGTGATGACGTAGATGTGATGTGAGCAACGTCTCTGAAAGCTGTAATTTTTATCTTAGCCGCGCCTAAATAAATCTGCTACCATTTGCCTAGACAGCATTCCGAATGTAGAGACTGAGACCATAGCAACCTTTCGTAAGTATTCTGATTATTTTTGTCATTTTGCATAGTATTTATGTATTTTAAAATATAATGCCATGATAATATAGAACGTGTGATATTAATTCTTACCCAATAGGTAGGAGATAGGCACAGGCTAATTATTGCTAATTCAAATGCTAGTTAACATTAGTAATTAAACTAACTGCTAACGGAAGTCGAAACTGTCATTTATTTAACTGCCGTGGGACCGCATATTTTAAATATTGTTTAAGCACGATGAAATTAGGCATTGGTAAATATAACATGCTTGCGGGACACTAATTAACATGGTTAATTGATGCACATGTTGTATATCGTTAATGGTCGCCGAATATAACCACAAAGTGGCGTTAACTGTAATCGCAAGAGCAATTGACAAGTCAGTCATATAAAAGTTATTCAGTAAATCATTTTGGAGAAAAGCGTCTGCTTTGGCCTGGTAAATAATAGATAGATAATAGAATAACAATAACAAATGTCACCAAGAATATCTAAAACTAATGGTTGGCCTTTTCATTTTTCTTTCCTCAAGTTCAAATACTACTGCAACTTTTAACTGCACTGCTTTACACAAAGCCTAACAAAGGTAAGCCCTTTAGCTATAGTATAAATTTGATTAAATTTGAATATGTAAATCAACACATTGACCGTAAGAGAGTAAAATAATAAATGAACCATGTGTGTTAACAAATGTGTACTGACAATGACAAAACACTGTTCTGATTGTATGCTATTAACAGGTCTATTTCTTCAGATCATGGGCAGCAGCTACATTCGTCGTGGGGAAGAGAGGGCCGTAGAGACCATGGGGGCCAAGGTTCACTGGTTTGGCTGGGGTGGTCTTCGATGGCACGGACTCCTTCCTTTCTTCCTCCGGTCCCTTAGAGGAAGAGCATAGATGTCCTGCTGATTCACTGCAGCGGGAATGACTTGGGATGCAGGAAAAGCATCGATCTCGTTGCAGCGATGGAGGACCTGCAACATCTCTTGTGTTTTTGGCCGACACTGGTTGACAAGTTTCTATAAAGCAATATTTATTAACCAAATGATTCAATATTTATTATGGAAACACACTAGACACTTCAGGTAGACATGCATTGACAGAAATGTAATGTGGTTTTATTACTTATGTGATATAACTTGGTAATGATATATATTCAAACTCACTAGCCTACACAGTTAATATTGGTAGGACACCTTTAGATTAATCTTTATTTTCATTGCAGTATAGAGACATATAATCATTCATATTTTATTTCAAGTATAGAGACAATTCATTGCAGTAAGTGTCTACCCAGAAGTGCAAAAAAGTTCAGTATAGACAGGTAGTGTTGTATAAACAGTATATGACATGGTTATCTGTATTCTACAGTTGGAGAGGGTGAGTCAGACGGTATTGTTGGAGTTTGGAGGGCCGTTGCAGAGTAGACTGCACTTTTTATTTTCATGTGAGGGAATATGTGCCACCGCCACGGGTGTTTTAATTGTCAACGTATGGGGCCTGTGGCTGCTGTGTGCAGAGGGTAGGGTAGATGTGCTAGGTGTGGGGGTCCATATATATGGCAAGTGTGGGGTAGGGGACAAGGTGAGGTGTTTCAATTGTGGTGGGGAGCACAGTGCTGCATTTGGGGGGTGTATGGTTCAGAAGCGGGCAACAGAGGCTCAGCGGGTTAAGGTGGTGGATAAGGTCACTTATGCTGAAGCGGTGCAGAGAGTGGGGGGCCTTGGGTTGAGTGTGCAGGTGGAGAATGAGCAGGGTGTAGGGCCGGTGTTGGAGGAAGGTATGGGTGTTCACAAGGTGATGTTGTCTGAGACGTGTAAACATGAGTGTGTGGTTGGTAAGGATTCATTGGTGGTGGGCAGGGTTGAGTTTTTGGCATTTCTGTGTAGTGTGGTGAATATCTGTAGTCAGGTTAAGGGAAGGAACACTAGGACAGATGTTGTGGTGGGTGCTGCTAGGGAGTTTATGGGTGTTACTGATGTCACGGGGGAGATGATTCATGAGTTTATGAAGGTGAGGGGGGAGGGTAGGTAGTGGGATGTAGGTGCAAGGCGTGGGTAGTGGGCAGTATATTAATTTCTTAGGGTGGTAGGTTGAATTGGGTGGGTTGTGACTGGCCTCACACTTTGGTACGGTTAGTGGTGTTATATGCACCATGAGTCGGTTGCGATCCGCCAATAAACCCATAGAAGAAGCAGAAACCAGCCCATTGACTTACAGTGAAGAATTCCCCCGCAATATACATTAATCTTGGACGATTAGCGACACCCCAAGTGTGATCTTTCGTGCACTACCTCTGGAGGTTGCATGAGTCCCGCAGGTTTACACACAATAATTGTCTCACACCGACGTCAGGGCTAGCAGATTTGGAAAATGTTGCTATAAGTTAGCGGTAGTGTAAAAACCCTGTATACTTCAAATGCTTCATTGCCAAAATGTATAATAGATGAGTAGTAATAGTGTAGGTGGTCAAGATAATGTAAACATTTGGAAAATAAAATAAGTCCTACGGATGTACCTGCAACAACTTTTCTTAGCTTCAGGTTGTGAACCAGTCTCGTCATTTGTCAGCTGTCTGCCCAGTACATGGCTGATCAACGCTGCCATTATCCGCCTGGTTGTAACTTGGACATCACACCCACCGATGGTCCCCAGATACGTAATCTAGAAATACAGAATAGAGCGAATGAAAAAATATATTAGTCTGGGGTTGACTGGAGCTGCTGGAGCTGCTGCCCCCACAACTCGAACTTGGATAAGCGGACAAAGCAAAGATGGATGGATGGATAGAAACAGAGATTTGTAATGGGTAATATAAAGCAACAAATTACTGTAATTATAATGAAATTAACTAAGCTATTGAGTTTTACCAAGTCCTTTCCACTTTGATGGTCCTCCATTTTTTGTTCCAGGTAATCCAGATCTCTGTAGTTTTGTAAGGGTACCACAGTGTCTTTAGATAAATTCACGTCTGCAGTACTGGATCGAGAGATACCGGCCACTGTTCTTCCAAGCTTTGTCAGTCTGTCCTTGATTTCCTCAAGAGCATTCACTAAATATCTCTCAATACCTGAAAGAAAACAATAGACAAGTGTGTAATGTACCCTGTGTAAGGATATTTTTCAAATTCCGATATCTTAGGATGACCATATTTTAACTTTTTAAAAAAAGGACAGTGGGAGCGGAAGGCAGACCCTAACCCGCAGTGGGTGGTAAATACAAATCCTCAAAAATGCACACAATGAATGACGACTATAGAAAGCAAAGCGGAATCCCTGACATTTTGGTTGATATCGAAATCCTGGTCGGACACATTTTTTAGGTCCAAAAAGAGGACACATCTGGGAAAAAGAGGACATATGGTCTCTCTACAATATCTGTGGGCCAGCATGATGCAGCGGTAAAAATGTGACTGCCAGGAACAGATGGAAAAATTATTAATGGTTCTGAAGAGTTGAAAACCATAACCATGGCACAAACAAAACTGTTTTAGTCAGCAAAGCCTGAGACAAATGTTGGCCGAAGATTCCTATTTATGTAAATTCGTAAATGAAGACCTTATTGTTTTCCTGAACACTAACGTGACAATTACACATTCTACAGCATCAAAGTGATCTTCAGTTTTTTACTATACAAAACATACCTGCAGACTCACAGGTGGCAGATGGCTCAGAGATATACAGTGGCTCACAGCAAAAGGCCGGCTCACAGGAGGAAGAAGACTCTGAGATGGATCGTGCTCACAGGTGGAAAATGGCTCAGAGATGGATCATGGCTCACAGGTGGAAGATGGCTCAGAGATGAATCGTGGCTCAAAGACTGGGGTTTGCTGGTAGACTGAGATTGGCTTGCTGGAATACAATATAAATACCCTTTTTTTTCCTCCAAAAAGAGATTGCGAACTTGCGAGTTACTCCAAGAAACAAGATGCATATAGTCTAAACTGAACATTGTTCAACCTGGTAAGAGTGATTTTCATCCTCCTGTCTGGTAAACGGATCATCTGTGCGGAGTGTAACTGCCTTATCTGGGAATGACATGTGGTTCTCATATCATAACTTATCATTATCATCACAGAGATTGCTGTCACCAAACGAACACAGACAGTCCATAAAAACATAATTATGTTCTACATGATTAGGTTAATTAGTAGTTATATTCAGGTTGAAATTTTTCCAAAACATAAGTCCCTAAGATCTCCACCTGAACATGATGGCTTTTCAAAAGATTGGAGAATTTTCAATACATTCCTAATTGCCTACGTTTGGTCCAGTAACTTCTGCCAGACATAACTGCAATAGTATATGATTTAGGTCAGATATACATGTTTACTAAATATCTGATGACTGAAATTCACAGGCTATTATTCGTCAGTACTGATGTCACCAGTTGAGTGAAACAAAACAGAGAACAAAAGAACGTTGTTAAAACTACACATTAGCTAAACAATCTCCAACATGTCATGGATTGCTGACTGGCTTAGTCTAAAAGTTAAGATAATTAGCTAATCATGCTTAGCTACAATGTTTGCAACTATCTAACATGAATTTACCGAAAGTTAGGTGAATAGCTAGCCGTAACATTGTGCAAGTTGCCAGCTTAATGATGACGGGTTAGGTATTGAGTTAACATTAGCTAACTAGCTGACGTTTGCTAACGTTAGCTATCTTATAAAACCTGTTTGTTTTGTTAGTAACTATTATTGGCTAATTATGTTATCAAGTTAGCTAGCCAAGGTAATGTTAGAACAACAAAACTGATGATACAACTCCATATCTGCAAGTGTCACTACCATGTCCCAATCGGATTATACAGATTATCTGAGTTTTCTTACTTACGTTAATTTTAACTAGCTTGCTTAACATTAAGCTACCTTAGCCATTACCAAATATCAACATAAGCCATGCTAAATGTAAGGGATGCTAAATATATTGCAGGCATTAAAATGGCAATTATAGCTAAACAAAGTTTAAAACATTAGGTAGATAGCTATATATAGTAACCTTGTTACATAAATTCTAAACGTTACCTCAGGAAGGGAAGAGAGAATGACACCATAAGAAATTTGCCTATCCTTCTGGTGTTGGACCAGCATGTTGTCGTCAACGGGCCACTGAGAGTTTACTTCGGGCTAACCCAAGCCCACACAGCCCCTTCTCTACCACAAATTGTCCCACACTGAGTTTGCCGGATATACGCAGCTGATGGACTAACTGGAACAACAGTGAGTGCGTAGGTTTCCCAAAGGATCTCTGTCTAAAACTCACCTACCGGTGCTTAGCCTCCAACACTGCCGCGGGCGGACCATCCATTAAACGATGAGCGAAAAGGTAGCATACCGTCAGCTGTAACCGCCATTGGCCCGCCAGTTCTAAGCTATAGCTGGGTTGTGAGCTCAGCTCAGTAGGTTAAATCATGTAAGTTAGGCTAATAAATCATGATAAAAAACACTTGAACAGTTTTTCATTATTTCACACTGTTATGTAGGCTAGGACATGTTGTAGATGCCTTCCAAATGTACTGAAGTATTTCCAATCAATCAAAATGTTGCTGAAATATTGTGTTTCCGATGGGCTTCTCCCTTGACTTTATGCCTCCACGTCCCACGGATTGTCTGCAAGCTTCTACTGGAATATACGATAATTTCTCTACTGTGCTACAGGAAGTCACGTGGTTTTGACATAGGAACTAGCATACTTTTTAAAAAACTGCTGATATGGGGCCATAACGTGAGGTACATGGTAATGGAGCTTTATACATTGTCCTGTTTCTTTAGAAATAAACAATGGAGAAATAGGGTCTTTAAACGCTTCCGATTTCAATTTATTCTCTGTCAAAGTGACCCCTAAACTGAATGGAATGCTAACATGAGCTGATAGCCTGGTAGCATCTGAATTGCCCCATACTAGCTTCGACTTCCGGATGAAAGCCTACCCCCTTGGGTTTTTTCTTCTCCAGTCTGAGAACATTCGAGTAATGGGTGGACTCGGTGAAGTTGCAATTTCTACCTTTAGGGGTAAGTAACACTTCATATTAAAGTGTTATTGAGTAAATAAATAATTTTATTTAATTGTAGTTTTTCAATTACATTTTTCCATGGTTTAAGTTAGCTAATGGCTAAAGTTAAAGACAGCTAACTTTCCTAGCTAGCTAGCCAGATAGGGAACTTCCATGAACACAATCTCAAACATTTGCTAGCAAGGGCAAACAGCTATTTTGCAGTGTTTAACCTTTAGCTAGCTACAAGCGAAGTTGGGTTTTTAACAAATTTAAAAGTAACTTTTAAAAGGTAATCTTATTACTGTAATCCGATTACTTTTACAATTGTAAACGTAACATTTAAAAAGTAACTTACCCAACTCTCTAGCTACAAATGAGCCTAAAAGAAACCACAGAAAATATTTATTAAATCCGCAGTGTCCAGTCATCCCAGTTCAAAACAGTTTTGGTCAGGTGCCGAACGATAAGACAGAAAAACATAAGATGCAAAAATTATTTCATACTGTACCAAAATAGTTTAACACAGGGAAGATATTGATGGTCAATCAAAATGTATAAACATTGAATGAAACAAAATGCAAGCTCATCAATATAAAGTCTCAGCCAAATTAGTGTAACATTTTTCTAAATGAACAAACTTAATGAAAATTATAAATCCATTTGTGTGTCCTCTTTCTTAAATGGAAACTTCACCCTACAGCTATCTGGAGGTGCTAGTAGCTCCCCCCAGACATTTGTAGAACAGTGAGATATGTTTCACCCATGCCTGGCTAGTCACGGTGGAAATCCAATGGACCTTGGAGATAGGAAAAATGAATACAGGCGTGTATTCGGTCGCGAAAATAAGCATCCCTGTTAGACTGATCTGGCTTTCAAACCTACTCATTAAAGCCTCGGTTGTCTTTGATTTTTTAAGCTATAGCTTGTCTTTCTGTGACGTTTCGGGCTCGACATTAAGGCTTGTCCGCTTGTCAAGGAGCTCGTAGAATCACTTGTCCAAATGGACAAGTAGAATCAATTGTAATTTTGTTTGTTCTCAAACACGTTTTGCTGCACAGTGGTCACATGACACAGACACACCTCTGTTTTCACATTGCTGCAAGTGCTCATTCCCTGTTCAATACTTTATCGACAAAAGTAGTCTAAAGTAATGCACATTTAAAGGTTGTGATTCATTGCATATACATAATATACCATTGTGATATTCAAAGTGTTACTGAGGTTTAATAGTTGGACAAAACAATCACATCTTTTATTAAACTGCGCGACAGCAATGACCGAAATAGAATGAGCGCGTGTCCGAAAGATAATTCAGAAGCATCGCGCGAGAGAATATTTCTTTAAAGTGATACTTTTAACAGCATGTTCCAAAAGTTAATTTACATGCATAGATAAAGAAAAATGGATGGGATCACATAGCTTTTCAGCCGCTTTCGGGCTGTAGTGCCGGTTAATTCAGCACGTAGATCCCTTTCGTAATCTTCAGACCTAAAATGCCGACTGCAGACCCTAACTTTTTATAGCCTATTGTAAAGTGTGAAAGATTACTCCTTCTTTTTGGGCTTGCTTGTAATTTTTGCAACCAGGTACAGAACACCAAACGGGCATGATGAATAGAAATTAGACTACAATTTCAAAAACAAATATGTATAACTTTCTAGCGTCAAGCTCTACTGTTGAATTG
>JACXGM010011992.1:9811-24529 GCA_016801145.1 Umbra pygmaea
ATGAAATAAGTTAACACTAGTATGACAGTGCAAATGGTAACTGTGCAAATAAAATATAATAATGTTCAAGTAAGTATGTACACAAAGGTGCTTATTTGGAAAATACTAAAGTAACGGATCAGATAGGAAAGGTAGTGTACATGTGAGGGGGGGGGTCAGCAGGTGCAATGGTTGGACAGAAGCTCTGATAAACGAGATTGTTATCCTGTTATCTAGGTTTAGGGTTTGATTTGTGATTTAGAATTATTCTGTAAGGTTAAAAGTCAAGCTTCTAATAGCACTAGTAAATTTAGCCAAGATTTCTGTCCACATTCCAGTTCAACCCTAACATGCTTAACAACATCTCTAACCATAAACCAAGCTCCATGTCCTCATCCAAGTTTTTTCTAAACCTACACCCAACCATGATGACCCATCCACTTACCTAGCTTCATGTCAACATGCTGGTTCAATTTTAAACATTAAAACACAATTTTTGCCACCGGTTGTAAAAGTGGCGCTATTGAGCTCTATGTATTTCTGCTCTGTCATCAAAACCACCCAATTTAAATTTGTTTAAAGGTGCTATATTTAATACATGTACTGTAATAAATCCAAAAATGACGCCAATGCCTCATCAGATATTAAGGAAACATGTTAAGCTGAAATACTATCTTTTCTGAAAACAATGCTAATGTCAGTATTTTTTCTTTTGGAAAAGTACGTTCCGTGACGGAATTTATGTTTATGTTTTGGCCTGTGTGTTGTTATCAACTGCCCATTTTGACAGCACGAATGGATTGCCAGGCATACCTGTAAAAATGCAAACCCAGCGCGCTACAGCCATGGAAGCAGCAAACAAATGAACGAGATCATAAAGATTCTACACAACCTAAAAAAACTCTGCATGTTTCTAAACGGTTCCACGACCAAAGATCTAGTAAAACACGGTTCGCTTGTCATGATTGCGCCGATCTTGTTTGTCACGTTAGTTTCGATTCTGGGTAGGAGGGGGCGGAAGGATACAACTCAGGTATTTTGAATTTGAACTGTAGTACCCATTTTTTAATGCTGGCTGTCTATTTTACATATAGCACCTTTAAGTCTCGCAGAGGTGGACATTACTTGAGTAAAAATACTTTTCTGAGAAACTCTGAGTTCACAAGTTTTGGGAAGTTTCTACTTAAGACCAAATAGATCTGGTAAAGGGAGTTCATATCTTAACAGTAACCTATAAAACAAATAGAAAGAGTAAAGGAAATATCAATCATGTTCACCGGTAAGATGTGAACTCCCTTTACCTGATCATTTTGGTCTTAATTAGGGACTTCCCAATACTTGTGAACACAGAGCTACTCAGAAAAGTACTTTTACTCAAGTAAATGTCCACCTCTGAAATCTCTGCAAAATGAGGTATGAAATAGATTTAGCAAATGTCACAGACTTCACCTTTAACCATTGATAGGTTACAAAAGGCAAAAAAAAATTGAATAGGTTTTACAGAATGCACAAAAGTGTAAAATGTGCATTTTAGATGTGTTTTCCCACAGAAATGGAAAAATCCATTATGTTTAATTTAATGGTCTACTGATATTATATAATATTGTAACTTATATGACCACATTTTACTTCACAGTCCAGCCGCGGTCGGTGGATCTTAATTGGGGAGGACGGGCTCGTATTACGCTCGGCACCGGAGTGAATGGAATGGTGCGCAACGAACAAAACCAATTGTTTTTTTGATTTGCACACATTCCATTCACTCCGGTTCTGAGCGTAATACGAGCCCGTCCTCCCCAATTAAGATTCACCGACCGCGGCTGCTTCACACAATTTACAAGTACAAATAACAAGCTCCAAAATAAAAGAAACAGGATTCAGTTCCTATCCAGAAGTTAAAAAAGCCTTTAGCCACTGTTGCTGCCATAGCCAGTCAGTGTTGAAGTGATCTGTTAAACCTCAGACATTTTGTATGTATCTGATTGACTGTAATACCCAGTGAAATATAGTTTTTTAAACCTTACAATATAATAAATATACACTGCTCAAAAACAATGACACCTTGGGTCTCGATGAACACCATATATTAATATTATAGATCTGAATCTTTACTGTACAATGTGTAATACGTTGAATAAACAGAATGTAAAACAGCATGATGTAACGAAGTAAATCAAAACAAACAATTGAAATCACAGGCTGTTCCAACATGCGTGAATTTCATCATGGCAACTCATAATGTCACTCAGTAATGTGTATGGCCCCCACGTGCCTGTATGCACTCCTGACAACGTCTGTGCATGCTCCTGATGAGATGGTGGATGGTGTCCTGGGGGATCTCCTCCCAGACCTGGATCAGGGCATCAGTGAGCTTCTGGACAGTCTGTGGCTCTACTTGGTGGTGTTGGATGCAGAGATACATAATGTCCCAGAGGTTCTCAGGTGGATTCAGGTCTGGGGAACATAAGGGCCAGTCAATGGCATCAATGTCTTTGTCATCCAGGAACTGCCTACACACTCTGGCCACATGAGGCCGAGCATCATCCTGCACCAGGAGGAACTCAGGGCCCACAGCACCCATGTAAGGTCGGAGGATGGGTCTGAGGATTTAATCTCAGTACCTAACAGCAGTCAGTGTACAGTTGGCTAGCATGTGGTGGTCTGTGCGACCCTCCAAGTATATGCCTCCCCAGACCATGACCGACCCACCACCAAAGCGTTCATGCTGGATGATGTTGTAGGCAGCATAGCGTTCACCACGGCGTCTCCAGGCTCTTTCACATCTTTCACATGCTCAGTGTGAACCTGCGCTCATCTGTGAAGAGGCGCTGATGGCGGACCTGCCAATTCTGGTGTTCTCTGCTGAATGTTAATCAAGCTGCACGGTGTTGGGTTGTGAGCACAGGTCCCACTAGAGGACGTCAGGACCTCATGCCCTCATGGTGTCTGTTTCTGAGAGTTTGGTTAGAAAATTGCACACCAGTAGCCCGCTGGAGTTCATTTTGTAGGGCTCTGACAGTGCTCCTCCTGTTCCTCCTCGCACAAAGGAGCAGATACAGACCAGTCTCCGTTACCTCTGTTGTTATTAAGTAATTTGAGCGCATTGTGCTGTCACACATAAAAACCCTCCCTGACACGTACCTCGACCAACTGCAGTTTGCCTACAGAGCCAACTGGTCTGTGGACGACAAGGTCAACATGGCTCTACACTTCATCCTCCAGCCCCTAGACTCACCTGGAACCTACGCCAGAATATTGTTTGTGGACTTCAACTCTGCATTTAACACCATCATTCTGGCCCTGCTCCAGGAAAAGCTCTCCTAACTAGGAGTGCCTGAATAAACATGTACGTGGATCACAGACTTCTTGTCCAACAGGAGGCAGCACGTGAGGCTGGGGAAACACCTCTGGCCCCCTGACCATTCGCACTGGTTCCCCTCAAGGCTGCATCCTTCTGCTTCCTGGGTGCCATCATTACCTGGGACCTCAAGTGAGAGCTGAACATCACCTCCCTCACAAAAAAAGCACAACAGAGCTGAAAAAGTTAAAACTGAAACCAAAGATTATGATGGTGCACTTCTACACTGCCGTCAAAGAGTCCATCCTGACCTCCTCCATCACCTTCTGGTACCCTGCAGCCTCTGCCGCAGACAAGGGCAGACTGCAGCGCATCATTCACTCTTCTGAAAGGGTGATTGTCTGCAATCTGCCTCCGTTACAAGACCTAGAAGCCTACAGATCTAGTAGGACAGCAACAAAGATTGTGGCTGATCCTTACCACCCAGGAAATTGACTATTCAGAACTCTTCCCTCTGGCAGAAGGTTGAGGACTATCAAGACAGAGACCTCTTGCCAGAAGAACAATTTCTTTCCTACAGCAGTAGGCCTCATGAACATGCCCCTAAAACCAAACTGACTTTGCTCCACCCCACGCAAACACAGCACATAACCGTTAAGATACCGTAGATACTGTTCATATTCCACTCATATCCTACAGTATAAGGCGTTCACATACTGTCGAAAAATATACATGTTCCTATACTGTAGATATACACTCATCTAAAGGATTATTAGGAACACCTGGTCAATTTTTTATTCATGCAATTTTCTACTCAACCAATCACATGGCAGTTGCTTTAATGCATTCAGGGGTGTGGTCCTGGTCAGGACAATCTCCTGAACTCCAAACTAAATGTCAGAATGGGAAAGAAAGGTGATTTAAGCAATTTTGAGCGTGGCATGGTTGTTTGTGCCAGACGGGCCGGTCTGAGTATTTCACAATCTGCTCAGTTTTTCAGATTTTCACGCACAACCATTTCTAGGGTTTACAAAGAATGGTGTAAAAAGGGAAAAACATCCAGTATGCGGCAGAAAATGTGGGCAAAAATGCCTTGTTCATGCTAGAGGTCAGAGGAGAATGGGCAGACTGCTTCAAGCTGATAGAAGAGCATCTTTGACTGAAATAACCACTCGTTACAACCGAGGTATGCAGCAAAGCATTTGTGAAGCCACAACACGCACAACCTTGAGGCGGATGGGCTACAACAGCAGTAGACCCCACCGGGTACCACTCATCTCCACTACAAATAGGAAAAAGAGGCTACAATTTGCAAGAGCTCACCAAAATTGGACAGTTGAAGACTGAAAAAATGTTGCCTGGTCTGATGAGTCTCGATTTCTGCTATTCAGATGGTAGAGTCAGAATTTGGCGTAAACAGAATGAGAACATGGATCCATCATGCCTTGTTACCACTGTGCAGGCTGGTGGTGGTGGTGTAATGGTGTGGGGGTTGTTTTCTAGGCACACATTAGGCCCCTTAGTGCCAATTGGGCATCGTTTAAATGCCACGGCCTACCTGAGCATTGTTTCTGACCATGTCCATCCCTTTATGGCCACCATGTACCCATCCTCTGATGGCTACTTCCAGCAGGATAATGCACCATGTCACAAAGCTCGAATCATTTCAAATTGGTTTCTTGGACATGACAATGAGTTCACTGTACTAAAATGGCCCCCACAGTCACCAGATCTCAACCCAACAGAGCATCTTTGGGATGTGGTGGAACGGGAGCTTCGTGCCCTGGATGTGCATCCCACAAATCTCCATCAACTGCAAGATGCTATCCTATCAATATGGGCCAACATTTCTAAAGAATGCTTTCAGCACGTTGTTGAATCAATGCCACATAGAATTAAGGCAGTTCTGAAGGCGAAAAGGGGTCAAACAGTATTAGTATGGTGTTTCTAATAATCCTTTAGGTGAGTGTATATAGCCTATATATCAGCCGCGGTTGGTGGATCTTAATTGGGGAGGACGGGCTCGTATTACGCTCGGGACCGGATTTAATGGAATAGTGCGCAACGCACAAAACCCAGTGTTTTTTTGTTTTGCACACTGGGTTTTGTGCGTTGCGCACCATTCCATTCACTCCGGTCCCGAGCATAATACGTGCCCGTCCTCCCCAATTAAGATCCACCGACCGCGGTTGCTATATATATATACCTGTCCACATACTGTAAATATCCTGATCTCATTTTGCTCATATCCTGTGCCTTAAAGGTTAAAAATGTTTACATTTATTTGATTTATATACAAATACGACATACATCAATAGACCAGAAAAAGTCCTTGTTTGGTAAAATTTACTGGCAATAAATATCTTTCTGATTCAGATACCGATCCTGTTGCTGGGTTGATGCCCTTCTAGAGAACTGTCCAGGTCTCCTCGTGTAATGGCCCGTCTCCTGGTATCTCCTTCAAGCTCTTGAGACTGTATTGGGAGACACAGCAAACCTTCTTGCAGCCCATTCAGGTTGCACAGTGAGTCTAGCTCCTCCAGGATGGCATGTATGGATGTGCAGGTACTGCCTCATGCTATCAGCAGTGAGAAGGACACTATCAAAATGCAAAACTGAAGAAGATTCAGTCAGGAAGGATAAGGAGAGCGCAATTGTCTGTGGCCACCACCTGCAAAACTATTCCCTTTTTGGGGGTTGTCTTGCTGTTGCCTCTCTAGTGCACCTGTTGTCACTTTAATTTGCAGAAAAACAGGTGATATTGATTCACAATCGCTTTACTGGACTGACAGACTGAACTAGATTGATATCCCTGAAGTTTAACTGACTTGGTGTTATACTGTAATGATTGGATGTTCCCTTAATTTTTTTAACATTATAAATACAACAGCTTAGCAATGTATAAATAAAATGAAATTTAAGTTGTTTTTTTAAAACAAATATAAAAATACAGGACATTAATAGATTTGTTGAAAATTCTATCTCTGGTGCTAACAGCGCAAAACTACCATCTCGGCTCCACCTGACCTTACCATAGATATGGGTAGAGCTCATATTTTGAAAATAACCTGCACTTCCTTGGACACTGCCATTATCATATTCCATCATTGTAATGATGTGAACTGGCAGGGATGTTAAAGGTCTTCCTGGAAAACAACAGCAATTGTTACTGAGTGCACAATCCAGGCTAAATACCATAACCCTGTTGGAGCCCTATCCAATCGGTTTATCAGGAGGGATCAGTCAATCGGGACACTAGGGAGAGCCTTAGTGGTGTACGGATAAACAGATGAGATATCTTTCCATCTCTATGGGGCTGGCCAGATGCTGCGTGTCGAGTGGTGGGTGCTCCTTTTATGTGGTAATCCGATTTCAGAACAGTACTATACTCCTCCCTTTACTTTGGATTATTCTGATACTTCCGGGCTCTACCCTGATCCTGTTTGCAGGTAGGGATATGCTAATGATGTAAGAGTATCGGGAGTACACTAATAATCCTCCATAAGGATTTACATAAGAATATCAGTGGAACAGGGATTTGTGAGGAGAAAGTTTTCCTTTTATGTCTTATTATTAATTTTACTAATGATGAAAGGGTTTGTTCAAGCTCATCAGCATTATGCTCTAAGGCAGACCCGGGCAATTATTTTTGCTTGAGGGCCACATTGAACTTTTGAAACCAAGTGAAGGGCCGCATTTTATAGCAATGCATGAAAAGTAGGAAATGTTATTTCATTAAATTAACCCTGCCCTCTACACAGTTACGTGCGTATCCTACAGAAAATAAATGTTTTGTTTTGTAACACCATTTCCTTGTTTGACTTCTTAGAATTTAATCACTACTGTTTGTTTCAAGTCTATTTAGCGTATCTCCGTCTGTCATTAATCCACATGGACGAACCACTCCTCATTATTTGCATTGGCATTGTTTTATCAGCGGAACCCCCTCTTTCCAATTGTATTGGTACCATGTTGGTATTGTGCAGGATGATGTCCTACATCATTGAAGAGTTGCTATTTTGTAATTTTCACTTCCTACTTCCTGTCAGTTTAGTAAAAAAGACGAAAGTAAAAAAAACATGACAGATTTTGAGGCGCGATAGCTCCAGCTCGCATAAACCCACATGGATCAGCCACCACTCGATCTTTTCGTCTGATCTTTTTCTTTCCAACGTTAATAATCGCGATTGAGGCTGTGGAGGGTTTTAAAACGCCTCGCGGGCCAGATCAAAGGACCAGGCGGGCCGCATCTGGCCCGCGGGCCGTAGTTTGTTTACCTCTGCTCTAAGGTGTCAGTTGATCACCCAGAAAGTACTTGTATGATTCCATACAGAGAAATATGTTAAACACAGAGAAAACACATATAAGTGCTGCTTGACTAACCAGCTGTCTCTCACAGAGCTTTTGGCATCCCCTTTCGCACAACCAGAAGGGTGGTTCTTCACCTAAAATAAATGCACCATGAAATTATCTGTTTTTTCCAGGTGACAGTGCATTGTGAAAGGCTATAGCCTTCATAGAACTTTAGTTCAGGTTTTTTTCAACAGCTGGTGGGAAAAAGGATGCGAAAGGGTGAGAAACGCCCTAAGCGAAAGCCAATATGCCAGCAAATGTGGGCGAGTTGGCCATGCGCGCGCAGTGATAGGCTGGTGTAGATTAAACGCCACGGGTGAACTCTCACATCATCAATCATTTCAAACCTATGATAGTGTAACTACCATGCGCTCAATTACGTAAATATTTTAGCCTTACAACAGGAATATTACATTTTTGACAACTAGTCCATTCTTTCACCTTTTAACCTATGGAACACATTCACCCCGGCCGGAAAACAGGTCTATGCTCATCTACCGACGATAGGGAGAAAATCCGAGCCAGGCATCTGACGTGGAAAGGATTTAGGTTTAGTCGAAATTGTTTTCCCCAGTGAGATTAACTACCGGGGATGTTTCAGTGTGTATTGTATCTGTATCTATAGTAGCCAATATTTTACATTGTTTTGGCACGAACGATAGCCTACAGGGATCATGCCCGAGGCATGTACAAAGTTTTCACACTAGCCTTTTTTTCTGAAACTGGACGTTTGGACACCCTGGGTCCAGAACGCTCTCAGTGTGGAAATTATGCCCACGGTTGTCCTTCTACTGCTGCAACTTTCCTGGGTGGTCAGTGCGTCGGTGAGGACCGTTGGTCCGAGGGGACACGTACGTCAGACATACAGCCAAACCAGGTAAAATATTTACAATTTAAATTATGAGTGTTTTGTTCTGTTTAATTCTCACATTGCCTATCTCAGACCGCACTTGGTGTGAATTGATATGTAGGCTACATCTACAGTACAGTATAAGTGAATTCGTTTTGAGCAACTTGTTCTCTGATCTTTTGAAAAGTTTGATTATATACCCAATTTGCGAGTAATTACTGTAATTTTTTACTCTTTTGAGAGAATCGACAAAAAGCCTAATTAGGATAATTCAATTTATGTCAGGGGTCTTCAACCTTTTTGTTTAGGGACCCCATCCAAGCCATTCGTCAATACAGGGACCCCATCATATTTTTACCCATGTACGGTAGCTCGATCAGCTCCTATTGGATGGTTTGACTAGAATGTATGTGCTCAGTGAAATCGCTCTGCATAAGAGCATGAACCACATGCATTAAACATATCTAAAACTAAAATCTAATTTATCTTATAAATATTTTATAGTATTACATTCACATATTGTTTTATATTTGTCTTTGAAAAACTGCATCCCTCACCAAAATCATCTTTATCTCTGAACCTCCCTGCCTTCCTCAATAATATTTTAGCACTTTGCAGGTTAACTGAAATCTCTCTGTTAAAAGGTTACCATGCCCATACATCCATCGTTCAATATTTATTACTGTGTCATTTTAAAAAGTTACAGAATGTGACATTGTATCGATCTCTATTCCCAGAAATTCTGAGAGTCAAACAGCTGTAAGGAAACCAGCAAAATTTGTCAGTGGGTTTATTACGTATGCCTTCCTTGCATAGCTACATTTCATAGGCTAAAGTAGGATTTAGAAGAAAAAAACGTTGGAGATTACACATTCAACTACAGCACAGTAGGCTATGTAGTGTGGTGGTGATTATCCACCCAGTTCACCGGGTGGGGGGGGGGGGGCAGTCTGAATTGTTAAGGCGGTGTGGAAGGGATGCTTGAGCGTGAAACAGTATAGAGGGTTTTGTTTGGTCCACACAAAGTGACAGTGAGTGGTTAGAAAAATCACTCACTCAGATTACGTAACCTCTAATCTGAATGTGTTAATGTGCTATTTCATTTATTGTTATTGTTGTGACTTTGATGTCGGAAGGTTATCCGATTGGAAAGCAAGAGGAAAATCCTTGTTTAATTGAAAGTGATTTTTTTAAAATACGTCAATGATGTCACGACTAGATCTGTGGATTTTATAGACCAGGAATTAGCTCTATTTGGGTCAGTGCCTGTTGCTGCTTCAACCTATGTAAACAACGTAAAACTTTCACGGCAGTGCCACTTCAATATGCTCTGAAAACATTTTGTCAATTCACTTCCGGTCTGTGACTGTGGGGACAGTCAATGCAAGCTGGAAACATAAACCAATGTTAATCTCAGCCGGAAGCAGGACTTCAGCCTAGTGCTTATCCAAGCCAATCAAATCTCTACACATTCAAGTCCATCTTACATGCTCCAAAAACACCCTAAATTATAATTACAGGGTATATACCCTTGAAACATGAAAGAAAAGTTACACTAAAAACATCCGCGTCTTTCTGTATAAAGAATTTCATAAAACTATCACTTTAAGTCTTTCTAAAACTATGAAGCTTTTATAATTGATAAAGGTGTTTCATCACAGGGTGGGTCGTCACAGTGTTCTCATAGATTCCTGAATATCAGTTACCCACTATCAATGAAATGACTAAACTTTTATGTTATTATCACTATGCTCCTTTGGCTTTTCTGCTTTGCGAGGCACAGCTGAGTAAGCATATGTTGAAATTGTTTGTTTTGATAAGTGTGTGTCCAAAGAAAATTGAGAGGATATGAGCTCCGCAAGCTACTGTATAATCCATTGTTGCAGTTGTGTGAATGTGAAAGGAAGCAGCTTGAGGAAGATGTGGACCCGGACAGCAAAGATGGATACATATCTTAGACTGGTATATTCACAATCTGAAAAAAGTGAAGAGACTTTTTCATTTAAAATGTTACCCCATTTGTCGTCCCTCTAAATTTCCCAATGGCCAATTTGTGATTATAGTCTTGCATCCAGTGGCGCCCCCAGACATTTTTCTTAGGGGTGGCCAGAATCTTGGGGTGGCACACCAAAACCAAAAGCCATAACTGAATTTCAGGAACTTTATTACAGTATGTCAATATGTGAATTAAGGAATCGCATGCTGATATACTTTGGTTTCTTATTTTACAGTTAATGTTACAAATTATTTGATGTGCATAGACTGATACTGGTACAGTCAAGGATGTACTGGGACAAAAATTCAGCCCAGGACTTTTGGATGGACCGCTGGCACACAGCTGTCCGCTGGCAGATGCACGCTGTATCTGTCGCTCCCCGCGTCCGTCACTCACCCTCCCAGTTTCTCTGTAGCTCATCTAAATATAGAGATGACCAAGGAACTCTTTCTCGATTTCGCTTTTGGGTGCTGCAGCGTCTCTCGATTTCGCGGCCCATTTCCCTCTCATCTCCACCACAACCACTTTCCTTCATATTTCCATTTTCTCGGTGTGTCACCAAAGATTCTAAACAAAAAAAAAAAAAAAAAGATTCTAAACTGTCTGTGTAACTTCGGAGGGAGGAATTGTCAGCCGAGTGTCAGGCTAAGCCAATCAGATTTAACAAAAAGCGGAATAGTCCAAGTTGGGAGGGGCGGGCCGTTTAACCGCTCGCATCCCCCTCTAAAGTGACAGTATTAAACTGGCCGGGCCTGCGGATGAAACAGCCAGTCCATTTCAGCCTACTGTCACTTGTTTTAATACGTCCAGGACTGTTAACTGGCCGACCGGCCGTCAAAGTAAAATATGACGGCCCGATCGGCCCGGCCCCTGCGTACAGTTAACATTTTCAGTTCCACATTAATCCTGTGTTATATAATGTATCTGCATATAAATGTCTCAGGCAATTCATTGTTTCACAAATAAGCTAGTTGTCATTTTCTTAAAGTCAACAAAACAGCTTTAACTGGTGTCTTGCAGACATTTTAAATCTCAGATAAATGGTATTTTTATGTTAATTGTGAATGTTTCGTATTATATTTCTATTTTTTCTTATTCTTATTTTTTAAATACAGGGCTCAACTGTAAAAGAGACATGGTAAAAATAAATTGTGGGGGAGCCAGTGGGGGGACCAGCAATTCTATCTGGGTGGGTGTGGCCCCCCCTTGGGGACCCATTGCTTGCATCTAGCAGCAATACCACCGCAAGTGCAGCGGAGTAAAATATTGTGATGCGTACTTTGAGCCACAACACAATAGATTTTCTACCTGGTATCACAAGCAAACTTAGGCTACTGCACAATGCAGAGGCCCACACTACTTTGTTAACCAGTACGTTTTTGATTGCATATGTATCATCCCTGCACGGTAAATCGGTATAAAATCGCAATCTCGATTCACCCGTTTCCGATTTAATTTTAAATTTCTTCATTCTAATTAAAAAATAAATATTTTTTTCTTTACAGGCATTTTCAAGAAGTTCAAATAGAGCCTGTATCAGGGCCAAATTTTGTTAAATGTGTTATATGTCAATAATTTTGGCAGCCTACTGTACTTAGATGGCCAGTATGTACTTTATTTTCTTGATTCATTGAAGTCTCTATGTTTAGAGGCTTGTGGTGATGTGCAATGTGCTGTAGTTGCCCAAAAAAATATATAATTGGTACTGCCAATTTGTTTTGTCATGGTATAAAAATCGTGGCAGAGAATCGTGATATGAATTATAAGCCCAAAAAATTGTGATTCATATTTTTCCCCGAATCGTGCAGGCCTAATATTTATTGTAAGTGAAGGTATTTCCTGGCCAACAACCAAAATTGAGCCTGCAGGGCATCAAACTCCAAACAGTCTCTAGTGCGTGACGAGAAAAGTCAGCACTTTCTGACATTGACCTGTTCACCCTGGTGGTGCTAAGCCAGTTGTCAGTATATCATAACCAGGATTTAAACAGTGGTTTATATAAAACCTCAACAGCCAGCAATATGCTGGATATGGTATTTAATGTTACTCTATTATAATGATTAGCAGGGGTAGCTCAAATCTGAACAGACTATTTGTTAGATTGAAATGCTAGATTGAGAAATTTATGAAGTTGTATTATTTTGAGTAAACAAAGTATTTGCAGTTTATTCAGAATATTCTTTTTACAGATAGGTTTGAGCCATAGGCTGAATGGTCAGGGCATGGAATTATCTGAGCTATAATTGTCTGGAGCGGTACTGGAAGACCACAGGGCCTGTATGAGTGCAGATGTTTACATCAAAGTAGCTCTTGGAGAAGATTTCATGAAATGGGTTCTAATGTACGTATTCCAGATTTGATTAGGTATTGGAGTAGGTTGGGGATGTTGTGAAGGGCAGAAATATTAATGTACTCTAAAGTAGTAAGCACTGTAGTAATGTAGTAAAAACTGAAAGGCCATTCTTACACCAAACAGGGTTTAGATGGCCAACCAGATAGTTAGGAGAGAGGCAAGAGAATGAGGTGGAAGTTAACCCTGCAGTGACCAGCAGTAGCTCAGCTGAGTTCAGTACACCACAAACAGGACAGTTGCTGAATCAACAAAAAATATATCAACTGTGTATATAATGAACCATCCCCGTATACACTGAGGGAAAAAAATGTGTTACCTGTATAAGAGTCACCTGGGAGCCAGAAATCTTGCTGATTGACAGGGGATGAAATACTTATTTCACTCATTGATTAAGTATCAATACAAATAAAATGTATTATTATTATTATTATCATTGTAATGCAAATCAATTAACAACTTTTTTAAATGAGTTTTTCTGGATTATTTTGTTGTTATATGTCTCTTACTGTTTAAATAAACCTACCATTAATATTATAGACTGATCATTTCTTTGTCAGTGGGTAAATCAGCAGGGGATCAAATAATTGTATTATACTGTGATAATGAACCAACCCTGTATATACTGTGTATATAATGAACCAACTCCATATATAATGAACCAACCCTGTATATAATGAACCAACCCCGTATATACTGTGTATATAATGAACCAACTCCATATATAATGAACCAACCCTGTATATAATGAACCAACCCCGTATATACTGTGTATATAATGAACCAACCCCATATATAATGAACCAACCCTGTATATAATGTGTATATAATGAACCAACCCCATATATAATTAACCAACCCTGTATATACTGTGTATATAATGAACCAACCCTGTATATACTGTGTATAATGAACCAACCCCATATATAATGAACCAACCCCGTATGTACTCTGTATATAATGAACCAACCCAATATATAATTAACCAACCCTGTATATACTGTGTATAATAAACCAACCCAATATATAATGAACCAACCCTGTATATACTGTGTATATAATGAACCAACCCTGTATATACTGTGTATATATTGAACCAACCCCGTATATTCTGTGTATATAATGAACCAACCCCGTATATACTGTGTATATAATGAACCAACCCCGTATATACTGTGTATGTAATGAACCAACCCCGTATGTACTGTGATAATGAACAAACCCAGTATATACTGTATATATAATGAACAAACCCAGTATATAGTGCATCCCGAAAGTATTTACAGTGCTTGACTTTTTCCACATTTTGTTATGTTAAACCCTTATTCTGAAATGAATTAAATTCATTATTTCCCTCAAATTCTACAAACAATACCCCATAATGACAATGTGAAAAAAGTGTGTTTGAAAATCACCAAATTTATTAAAAATAAAACACGAAAAAGCACATGTACGTACTGTAAGTATTCTCAGCCTGTGCCATAACACTCAGAATTCAGCTCAGGTGCATCCTGTTTCCACTGATCATCCTGGAGATGTTTTCCTGGAGCCTAATTGGAGTCCACCTGTGGTAAATTCAGTTGATTTGACATGATTTGGAAAGACACACACCTGTCTATATAAGGTCACACAGTTAACAGTGTATGTCAGAGCGGCACGGCTGACAGACGGGCGGATACTGGGACAGAAAGAGGGAGACGGTGCTGATTGAGGTTGCACTCAGAAGTAACAACGGAACTTAAACAGCGTTGAGCCAAATGTTACTGAGCAGAGAAAAGGGAGATGTTGTCAAGGCACGGGTTCAAGCCGCTCCCAAGGCGTGGGTCGCGGTCGGCGCGGGCCGGATGGGTGAAGCTGTTGGGCGGGCGAGTAGGGGAGCCGGAGCGGGGGTG
>JACXGM010011993.1:0-24425 GCA_016801145.1 Umbra pygmaea
TGTGTGTGTGTGTGTGTGTGTGTGTGTGTGTGTGTGTGTGTGTGTGTGTGTGTGTGTGTGTGTGTGTGTGTGTGTGTCCTGGTCCCAGTCTTGTATACAAGGGAGTAGGTAATCAGAAATCCACTCTATTGTGCTGGCCTGAACTCCATGACAAGACACTTCTCCTCCCTGGCCTAACCTTCAACTATGTGAATAAGGAACAATGAATAACACCAGACATGGATGTGAATAGAAAGAAGAACAGTGTGATTCAGTCACAACACACGTGGTGGTAGAAAAACAAGTGTTGAGTGACTGAATGTACAGGGCTGCACTAAATATGTTTTGGTCATTTCCATGTAATCGCTCAAATAAGGAAGATGTATGCTGCAATAATTATTCATTAGCCTGCTTGTCTCTTCGTATAGAAACCACGTGGCAGACACAAATACACGCAGTGTGACAGACACACAAACTGATGCTGTGCTACAGACAGTGTGACACATACACCATTAATTCAATCAGATTACTGTCACCACAGATAATAGAAACATAATAGCACACATTTAATCTACATTTAATTTCATCTACTCTCTGGGCTAATTTTAGTTGTAAAAAATCATGACATTTTGTTGAAATATTTGTAAACATTAGGATTGGTCTACTTGGTATTTATTGATTCCTCAAGCTTAGATATTAAATATTTAAACTTTGCTCTCGGAATCCCATCACAGCATTGTTTATTAATCAATGTTACTGTAAACACAAACACACACATACACACTGAGTGCTCTGATCGATGGAAACAGTATTGAGGGACAGAACGGAAGTGATAACATCTGACACCTCTGAGAGGAATGTTGGACAGAATAGAAGAATGTGCGATAAAACGATGAAGAGGGGTTTGAGTGTGAAATGTGTAAAAAGGGGTGAGCTGTAAATTCAGAGATGAATGGAAAGATGCAGTGAGGGCTGGGGAACAGGGAGAGGTGAAGGATGAGTCGAGATTGGAGACTCGAGTGATAGAGCGGTCTGATCTGGAATGAAAGAGCTGTTTGTTCAAGGAAACTTTATTCAATCACTTGTCCACTACTAATGTTCATTCATTTTTACAGTAATTTAGAAATTGCTCTTATCCAGAGCAGCTTAAAGTAGTGAGTGCATATATTTTCAAAACTGGCTCCTTGTGGGAATCCAACCCACATCCCTGGTGTAGAAAGAACCATCAACTGAGCTACACAGGACTGTTCCAGAGACCCACTCTGTCACTGGCACTTGAACTGAGGGATAATAATGCACAATCAAATAAAAAAATATATCAACTCATTGCTTAATTTTAAGGGAAGACACACTGTGTTGTTTTCAATATAAAAAGTATGCAAGGAATTTACATAACTGTGTATCTGTTCAAGTTCAAGTGTGAACATGTTTCTCTTTTCAATGATGAGTGGTCATTGAATTAAAACTCTACATGCTGTAAACAGGTCGAGACGCTAGACGGAATGCCCTGGGCTGAGGAAGTAAGTCTCTTAACTGAATACCCGACTGCATGTAACTTCATACCAGTGTAACTCACCTGTCCTTATCCAGACAGACCCCAACATATAATAAATCAGAATGATACCTTAAATATCGGGTTTCTCGTGGAGAGAGCGTTACAGTTTCACTTCAATGTTGTGAGGTTTCTGACAGTGAATGCTTCGAATCACTTCATTTAGTTGTTAACCATTTGGAAGCCAAGCAGGTGACACTAACTTGCAAAGTCAACTTAGCTAACATGAACTAAGACAGACATAGCTAATGGGTAAATGATGGTCGCTTAATTCAAATACATAAATATGGGAA
Organism: Umbra pygmaea; assembly: GCA_016801145.1. Lineage (NCBI taxonomy): Eukaryota > Metazoa > Chordata > Actinopteri > Esociformes > Umbridae > Umbra > Umbra pygmaea. The sequence goes on from JACXGM010011993.1 coordinate 1,825, forward strand.
GGGGGTGTAATCGACGCATTTCTGACTACATTAGCATGTTGTAAATTATTGTTTAAGAATGATCATTGCTACATAGCCTCGATGTGAGTCAGTAAAAATCTCATCTCTTAACACAGGATAACGCAATTACGTGGGGAATCAAGAAATAGTTGAGTGAATTCTGTGACAGTAATTGATTCTCAAGAAACAAAAAACAACATTATAAAATATGTTTGCGTGTTCGGGTGCATCTTACCTAAAAAGCGAATCCACTTTATTCTCACGGGGGGACAGCCTATAATTTTCGGTAAAATTCAAATGCGTTTAAAAGCCAAGTGGTGTTCCTTTTGTTACCCGGCTAGGTTTCATGGCGCGCTATTGTGTAGACGTATATTATCCTTCGTTCCGTTTATTCCAACCTCCTTGAGCCAAGCTCGTGCAGTTATGGTCCATCTAAAAACCCGTTGCACCCTCCTCCCCTCCCCACCAACACCCCACCACTACTGAAAGCAGAATACCCAGTAGTCTAACCAAACAATCATGAGGTGCTCACTATTTCAAGAATTGTATAATTTAGAACGCTCTTAGAAATATGTAGGAAGATAGTTCAGGAGAGCTTTACACGAAAAAATAAAATATCTAATTAATCGACAGTGTCCTATTCTGGAACTATCAAACCTGCAGAATAAATAATGGTTAGGCTATTTTTCACGAGTGGCCATAGTCTACAACTTCCATCGTGAAATGCTCAAGAGATGGTCTGTTAAACAGTGGTTAACAAACTGGGTTCCGCGGACGTAGGCTAGCCTGTAGGCTACTGTCTGATCAGTCCCTTTTTTTTAATTTATTTTAAATATGGTCTGTGTCTCTGTTAGGCTTCTAAGCGTTATGCTAATAGTTTAATGTCTGGTTGGGGCAAAGTGACATGTCACCCAGGTATGAATAAATAAAAAGTAGTAAATGAGACCAAAAGTTAAGACAAAGAAACCTCAAAATGTGGTCTGAAATAGAATATATTACCAATTTTGGCCAAACTAGTTGCACCAGTAGGCCAGGGAGGATATTTGTTAGCTACATTTTCACCCATTTCATATAATTATTTGGTGGCTACAGTACATAGATAGATGCAATAGCTTCTATGTTGTATTCTTTTGTAATTTTAACAAAAGAATGTGTACATACAATTGTAGCTATTATTAGACTGTAAAAACACGCCTTTTAAAGGGCAGTTCAGAAGCACAATTTTCTCAAATGTTGCAGATATAATTTTCAAGAATAGAGCATATGATTCATATTTTTCTTAATGGACAATAATTGTTTTGCTACACAGCATATTTCTACCATAATGTTTAGGCTACTGAATGCAGTTCATCTTTCATTATCGCTCCAATCTAAGGAGCTACAATGAAACAAAGCAGGGAAAAATGTAATGAATTAAATTAAAAAAACCTGAACAAATGCTTTGAAGCCCATCAAAATGCCATAAACACATGTCAGAATGAAGCAGTTGCATTAAATGGCATACAATCAATTAATCAATCAAAATGTATTTGTTCAGCGCTTAACAACAACCGGCAGGTATCCAAAGTGCTTCACAGCAGGAACTAATAATAGAACAACATATCATGCAATAAAAGGTTACATATGATTCTACTTTTTAGAATAGACAATAGAGTCTACCTATTGTAAAAGTGTAAAACACTTTTACAATAGTACATTTTTGGATATACCATGTAAAAACTGTTCTAAATTTAAAGCTATTTGGTCTTTCATAGGCTTATATCTACATTTCAATGCAATATTCTACAGTGAACGTAATCTGCTGAGAGTGGTAACAAGTACACTGTAAACACAAATGCAATGTAGAAACAGAAAATATGTATAAGTCCAAACATTACTTTTGTATACAGTAGCATACAACAACACCAGAAACAAACCAAAAGTATTTTCTTTAGAATACAGTAAAGAACACAATTGTGTGTGTGGGGGGGGGTCCCGGGGAGACAGTCCAGGAATTGGTGAGGGGGGGGTCACCAGTACTAAGTTTTTAGTTTACCTCTTCTCTGGTCTGGCCAAAATACTTTGTCCACATCACAAGATATGTTTTGTCTTGCCAAACATCAAGGGAAGTATCTCCTAGCATGGCGTATCCCACATTGGAGAGAGGCATCCTCTATGTCCCCACATGCTTCCTCCATTGCCTGGAGAAGTGGCATGCGGGCATAGGGTTGACGATCATACAATTCCCAGCACCAGGCTGAGAAGAATTCCTCTATGGGATTTAGAAAAGGTGAAAAAAGTGGTAGGTACAAAACTACAAATTGTGGATGGGTGGCAAACCAGTTTTGGACCAGGACAGCCAGGTGAAAACTAGCATTGTCCCATATAACCTCAAATCTAGCAGGCTCCTGATCTGGATCAGGGACAAATTGTGCAAATTGCATCCAGAAAAGTGAGCATATGGCCGGCGTTTTACAGACCCAGTGTGGCATTGTGATGCAGGTCCCTGTTTTGAGTGATGGCAGCACACAGTTATATTACCCCCACGCTGTCCAGGGACATTGGTAATATGTCTGAAGTACTGGAAGTAGTGTTGCATACATACCTCTACAAAGTCATGTCACAGATTCTTGACTCTGTCAGAGTCTCTCTCAAATGGCACCTTGCAAAGTTGTTTCATGGTCACTTGGTGCCGTTGGAGGATGCGCTTTATGGTTGACAGGCTTACAGCATTGATGTTGTTAAATATGGTGTCATTATTCAAGATACGCTTTCTTATCTCTCAAATCCTAATTACATTGATTGTCTCTTGTGCATCTGTAAACAAGCGTTCTCGTCCTCCATGATGTCTTTGCCTTTCCACTCTGTACAGAATTCAAACACAATATGTGTTCAGCATTGAAACTGTAAACAATTGACAAAATAAGTAGTACAGCATGATTACCAACCTCATTCATTCAGTGCAGTGCAGTAAAAGGATGGCTTACACTGGAATCACACCAGGCATGGCAAAAAAAATCATTGTACTACACCGTCACGCAGACACACTTGTACACTGCACTCAACATCGTAATCAATCTTCCGCATCTTCAAGATGGAGGACAACATTGCATACCACTGTCCTCCAGCATGGCGACTGGCAGGAGCTTTTTCAGTTTAGTATTTATTGACAATATGTTCTGTGACAAAATCCATCTACTGAGTTCTCAAAGCTTTTCTTGCAATCCCATAAACCCATAGGTGAAAACGACATATTACCTCTTCCTTGGTGGTACATCAACTTCCGGTTCTGTTGCCGTACGGTGAAGCACCACACAAGTTAGATAATTTCAACTCTTGCGACACAACCGCCGCACCGCATCAACATTTTGCATGAACTCCTTTTACCTGATCAATTTGGTCTTAAGTAGGGACTTCCCAAAACTTGTGAACTCAGAGTTACTCAGAAAAGTACTTTTACTCAGTACTTTGTCCACCTCTAAATCAGAGAGACGTGAAGAAAGAGGAAGAGGACACCAGAAAGAAGGAGGAGGAGGTGGAGTAGGGAGAGGAGGAAGAGGAGGAGGAAGAGGAGTAGAAGGAGGAAGTGGAGGAGGAATAGAGAGAGGAGGAAGAGGAGTAGGAAGAGGAGGTGGAGGAGGAGTAGGGAGAGGAGGAAGAGGCTTTACAAGGAAGAAAAAGGACAAGGAGACCATCAGTCTGGGATGAAATTCGTTCCACTCTAGTTGACAGGCCCGGATCTACGGGGGGGCAAAGTAGGGCATTGCCCCCCCAGATAGAATATGTGCCCCCCCAGTTCTGTTTCCTGATAAGAACAGCAAATGGTATATTAATTAATTAGGCCCCCCCGGTCATTTCATCCTGGAGCTGGGCCTGCTAGTTGACCATGTCCTTGTCCATGGTGTAACTATGAGGCAGGCTGGGAAACGAGTACAGCCAAACTTGAGTCACTTCACCGTTGCCTCGGTTATAAGCACATTTCAGTTGATGCGTGCCAGGGGTGGATCAGGCATGCAAGAGGATTTTACTCCCACTGCCTGGTTAGGGCCAAAATATCCTGTGATATTCTCTAGCCTGTCCCAGACCAAAGATGGGATGCTAGGGCAGAATTTTTGTTGTTGATGTTTGGTGTATTGTAAAGTACATTACATTAAGGAATAAAAAATGTGCAAACGTATACATTTGTTGTGTCTTGTTGTGTTCATTACGTGAACAGGATATTGAGAGAGAGAACTACAAGCAACATAACTCATTACCTTTTTCGGTAGTACTGTTTTGAATTTATCTCACTGGCATGTAAGACTACGTTATTGTGTGTGTTTTTGAAGACTTGTTGTGTGTCATGTCTGAGGGCAAAAGTTTTTTTTCAGCAAGATTGAATGATTTTGAGTGGAGAGCTTTATTTGACCTAAAAATAGGATGGGGAATTGGGTGAAAAGTTATGGATTTGTATTTAGAGTTTTGAGAAAATGAGGCATACTTTCATGAAATGTGTCTAAGCAATTGAGAAAAACTGTAATCCATGTACCAGTAACATATTTTTGCCAACACAGCAAAAAACAAATACTGTAAAATTAAAGTATAATGTTAAACAAATATAGTTGTGTAAGGTTTGGGGTGGATAGAAAATGCAATAATTATTTCAGTGGTTAGATTATTTTGTACACACCTTACTGTCATACTGTACACAGCAAAACATACTTTAAAACCTTACATGTACTTCACAACACTATGACAATTTGTTTTGCTCACCAAGGATAGCATAGACCTGATACAGTATTCTATGACTACATTGTATTGCACAGAGATGCATCATGATGTGCAACAATGATAGGTACTGTACAGTCAGTACACTGTTAAAAATATCTGTAGATTTTACAGTGAAAACTGTCAAACCATGATGGTAAAAGACTGTAAACTCAACAAAGTTTGAATGCAGTTTCTGTAACAGTGAAACACCGTAAATTTATTTATCAGCCAAAACATTAATCTTTGTATCTCTTTTCTGTTAAAAATATATTACTACACTGTTAAAGCGTAGCTCTCACCAAAATGCAACCTATGGTCTTTTTTTTTAAGTATCCAAGTCAAACTTTTGTTTAAAAGCATAACTAGGACGGAAACGCCTCTTTTAAGATTAACCCAATTTTTGGTTTCGGGCAAAAGCGCCTTTTGAATGGAAGTGATAGGGGCACTAATATGATAGCATCAAAACTACTATTATTAAAACACTGAGAAGGCTCGACACAACATTAAACTTTGCTTTAAGTATCACCAGGGGCTGTACACATTAACTTAAGCATTACTGAGATGTGTGTTCCCATCAATGTAGTTTAGCTAGTCATAGTCCATTAGTGATTTACCGTTGCGGTTCTTATGAATGCAGGTTGTGGGTGATAAAATTTGACAACTTTTGAATATCCGTGTTCAGTCAGATTCGGATTAGTAGAGGTGGGCGGTGGGCAATACTGCAAAATTTGGGTTCGATCCGATACCAAGTAATCCTGGGCCCAATACCGATACTTTTTATTGATAAAAGCTGCTTATGTACTTTTTGTATTTTTTTATTCTAATTTCAATGTGCAAAAAAAGTTTTTAATAGACAAAATGCACACAATTATTTGTGGAGAACAAGGAATGTGTTAAAACTTCCACAACTTTTATAAATAAGAAAAGTGCAAATAACTCATCAAAAGCACAAACTTTGCCCAACCAATCTATTTTCCTTCAGTTAGAGCAATGGTTCTCAACCTTTTTATCCCCAATGCCCTCCCGTGTCCAAATAAATACTCCAAGAGGCCCCCTTTTTGAGCCTCAGCCCCCCTGTCAAGAATGACTGAGTTGCACTTGAGTGTCATACTCTGCCCATATCCCACCTTTTGCTGCAGGTGGGGATGCAGGAGCCCCTGCAAGGAAGCTTGAGGCAGTCGCTGGAGCCATTTCTGAGGCAGAGCTTGATGCAGAGCTTGAGGTATGTTCAGGAGCTGACACTGAATTGGCTGAGGTCTGGTTCCCTAACTGCATTTCAGTGATGAGTCGCCCTTTCATGTGTTCCACATTTGCAATGTCGCGGAACCCAAGGTTGACGCGGAACCCCAGCAAGACCATAAATGGTTTCATCATCTCTGAAACAACGTTGGCATTGCACTGACAGCTCAGCAGCTAGTTTGCTACACTCTTAAAAATAAAGGTTCTTCAAAGATTCTGTGTTGGGGTATATGGTTCCTTGAAGAACCTTTCCATTGCACAAAAGGTTATTTGTAGCACCAAAAGTTACTTTAGATTATAAAATGGTTCTTCACCATCAATCTCATGTGACCTTACATTTTTGGAGTAAATTTGTGTTTCCCATACATTGATTTATTTGTGGTGGCGTGCCACAAACTCTGCACTGATCGCTAGGAATAGATTTGTGCTTCCTATGTTAATTAGACTGCAAAATATAATTAAACTTATATTAGTAACATAAAAGGCAACATGTTTAGTATTGGGCAGTTGTGCATTATTTTCACATTTTTTAATGGCACTAAGAAAAAATAGGTTCTTCAACGAACCTTTCAGTGAAAGGTTCTTTGGGGAACCAAAAAAGGTTCTATGGCATTGCTGTGAAACCCCTTTTTTGGTTCTTCCTGGCACCTTTATTTTTAAGAGTGTACCTTTGCGCTCATAAGATGCAGTTGGTCTCAGAAGTAGTGACATGAGGGGTATCACTTTTGAAACTGATGTGGTAACAGCTTGCTTCTGCTCACATATTCTCTCCAACATGTAGAACACAGAGTTCCACCTTGTTTCAACTGATTGTAGCAGATTGTGTTCTGGAAACGTCAGTTGTTTCTGAATTTCTTGAGCATCTCTGCTGCTCCTGTGCTGTGGTGCACTGCATCTCTGCTGGATATCAAGTAAACCAGGAAGAGCCTTCATTTAGTTTTTTACCACTAAATTTAAAGTGTGTGCAAAACATGGATATCAGAGGCATCGCTGGCGGTGGGGCCGGCTCGTTCGCCTGGCAACACTGTGTGGTGCCGGGAGCACGAGCTTTTTATTCTCTACAGAATAATAGCGCTCGTAATTCATTTCAATAATCATAGTTAATTAATTGCATAGATAGGTAGTGGGTCCATATTCATCTGTTGCTAAAATTAGTCTATTGTTGGATAAAACGAATTTCTAGTGAATGTTTTACAAATGCAATTGTGTTTTCACATGACACACAGACAATATTTTCAATCAATATGCAATCACATGCCCTTATTGTTTCTTTACACGCCATACAATTGAATTTGTTTACAATTCAATAGCTTTGTAGTGACTTCACAATGATTATTTTGGTTAATTCAAATTAGCGCTATTGTTCTGAAGACATAACTGGGGAGTTTGTGTTGCATTGTGCGGTGTTGCCGAGCAATTGCGCCGGACCCACCGCCAGCGGGTAATATGCCCAACCTGTTTTGCGCACTGCAGCAACCATATTGGCACCATTATCTGTAACTACAGCCTGAACTTTCTCAGTTATGCCCCATTCACCAGAGATTCTTTTCAATTGTGCGCAAATATTGTCAGTGCTGTGTTGTCCTGCAAAATTAGAAGTTTCTAGGACATATGCTTGCATTTGCCAATTCTAACCAATAACATGGCATGAGACAGTTAAATACGCCTCTGTGGCTCTTGATGTCCACATGTCTGTTGTGAGTACAACACTGTTTGCACCATTCAAAAATGTCTTTACTTTTAAGCAGCATTTTTCATACATTGTTGCTATTTTCCTACATGGAATCTTGTAGTGTGGATCGAGTGTCTTTACAAAATTCCTAAAACCCTCATCTTCAACCACAGAGAGAGGTTGAATATCCTTTATAATCATTTCTGCAAGGTTTCTTGTAACATCCAGAGCTCTTGAGGAATGACCTAGGTGAAATAACAAAATAATTATAGCCTGTGACTGATTACATGTAGCTATACACTCACCTAAAGGATTATTAGGAACACCTGTTCAATTTCTCATTAATGCAATGATCTACTCCACCAATCACATGGCAGTTGCTTCAATGCATTTAGGGGTGTGATCCTGGTCAAGACAATCTCCTGAACTCCAAACTGAATGTCAGAATGGAAAAGGTGATTTAAGCAATTTTGAGCGTCTGGTTGTTGGTGCCAGACGGGCCGGTCTGAGTATTTCACAATCTGCTCAGTTACTGGGATTTTCATGCACAACCATTTCTAGGGTTTACAAAGAATCGTGTGAAAAGGGAAAAACATCCAGTATGCGGCAGTCCTGTGGGCGAAAATGCCTGGTTGATGCTAGAGGTCAGAGGAGAATGGGCCGACTGCTTCAAGCTGATAGAGGGGCAACTTTGCCTGAAATAACCACTCGTTACAACCGAGGTATGCAGCAAAGCATTTGTAAAGCCACAACACGCGCAACTTTGAGGCGGATGGGCTACAACAGCAGAAGACCCCACCGGGTACCACTCATCTCCACTACAAATAGGAAAAAGAGGCAATAATGTCTGAGAAAAAATGAGAAAAGCATTGTCTGATGAGTCTCGATTTCTGTTGAGACATTCAGATGGTAGAATCAGATTTTGGCGTAAACAGAATGAGAACATGGATCCATCATGCCTTGTTATGCAGGGCCCGGCGTTTAATTGACTACCGGTTTTTATTTGAGGAATTACGGTATATAAGAAAACTAACTGACTAAGGTTTATACTTATCAAACAAAGGGAATCAGAAATAAAAGCCTCCCTCTAACAAAATCCTGCTTCAAATAAAAGCTGGTTGCCTCCTGCAGTAGAGGTAAATAACGGCCCCAGTCTTTATTTGAGGAATTACGGTATATAGTGGCCAAACTAGAGGAAGGTGTCAGGCATTGAATACTGTTATGTGATTTATTATTATCTGTAATATCATCTGTCTTTGATGATTTTTTGTCACTGGGTTGGTAGGCTGTCTAGGAGCTACACTAGTAACATGTAAGTTGTGAAAATAGTGTTTTGGAGTTTTTAAGTTCATGCATATGCTCTTTTATGTTTACTATCAATGTCTATGCCACTGTGAGAGCATAGTAAGCTATATAAGTATATCCGTTGTGCACTCGCTTCAACTGGTTGTTGGAGTTTGGAAGTTTATGCGTACGCTCTTTACTTGTATGTAAGCTGTCAGTGTCTATGCCACTGTGAGAGTAGTAAGATATATAAGTATACCCGTTTTGCACTCGCTCCAACTGTTCACCTGCTACTGCGATTCATGTATGTTACCCGGATTATCTTTATTCATATGAAACACAACCAACAACCACCTACTTCTAGCTTCTCCCTCTCTACCAGTGGCGGATCCTGAAAAGTCACGGGGGGGCAATTTTTCTGATAATGATTGAGGTGACCCATTCAATGGATACATTAAGCAAGACAATATTAATTTGTTGCTAGATGAATAACTCATACAGTCATACCTCGTGTGCACTACAGTGACGGCTGGTGTTGATATTGGGTGGGTGGGGAGAATGCGTTACACATCCATCAGAATTTCACATTGTATCAACACATCCATTTACATTGAAGTCTATTAGCAAATGCTCTTACCCAAAGCAAATTACATCAAGTACAGTGACATTCCACTGTAGCAACTTAGGGTAAAGTGCCTTGACCAAGGAAATAACGACATTTGGCACAGTCAGGAAACAAACCGGCAAACATTTGACTTCCAGTCTGACTCCCTAACCACTGAGCCATCTGCGTCATATTTTCTTAGCGGAGGGCCCTAAATTTGGAGTTGTGGCCTAGGCCCAGGGATACCTGTCGGCATCCCTGCTATACATTATAGAGAAGTACCCACAATAATGGCCTTATGGCAAAAAACTCTATATGTCTGTCTCTCACAGACACACACACATACTATTTGACAATATTTTTAAGTCCACATTAGCACATGCCATATGCAAGAATGATGGAATGATAGGCTACATGATAGTACACAATACTCTATCATAGCCCAGAATTTCAGAGAAGGGGCCACCTAGGGATGCATTACAAAACATGTTCCAACTTTAACGACTGCCAATAGACACTACAACTGTTTATCACATCTGTTTTGCAACATATGGTGTCAAAACCCATGTCCTGAATAAAACAATTTAGTACAGTAAACACAGAAAATACTATAGAAGAGAGACAGGCAATATGTAGACAGGAAAGGGAAAGGAAACGAGTGTGAATGGTCTTTAAGAGGTCTATAGGCCTTATCTGAAGAGAAGCTCACATCAATTTAAACTCCAGTGGTTTTTGGATGAAGTCCGGCTCAATAGACAACACATAGCCAGTGCATTCAGCCTATCTTGTCCCAAAGTACATATGTGTAGGATAGTTATGCTACTTCCAATGTGAGTTGTGCTGCATTTATTGTTTCCTAATTGTTTGGGATGAATGTATATCCACAATTCCTTGTTTGGTCCAACTTGTGTCTCCTCCAAAATGTAAGCATGGCAAACAGAATAGGGAATTCTTGGCTACACCTGCCATTAGCCAATTCTTTTTTTCAAACCAAGTAACAAAAAAAAACGTTTTTGTAGTTTGTCCTTTTGTGTTATTAGAATGATTGTACAGAGTGTTCCAAGTCTCTTTATATAAAGTTTTCCTCCAAAGACAATAAAGAAAATGGATGAGAAAGCAAATAATTTACCTCTTCTAACGTCCACCATTTCCACACTCGATCACACTTCCCACCATCTTGACAGTAGTATGTGAATTGCTTGAAGCTGCTACACCGCTTTTTTCTTTGCTACGTTATGTATGATGAAAACACGTTAGTGCAAGCCCTCACGGACCCATAGGAATTTTATTGAAAGCTCTGATATTAGAAAAAACATTTTTTACTCGAGAGTCTATGAGAGAATTCTTGGGCAATTTTCAACGTGACTGAAATCCCCCCAAAAAGGGCGGGACCATTTGAAGCACGACTTTAGTCTGATTGGACATTTAGTGGCAGATCAAACGTCTACATTAGAACACTGATAACACTGTTTCCATGAATTGGTTAGAACAAAAATCTGTTTGGCTGTGCGTCGCCAATATCGCCCTAATGAACACACCGCCCCTGCTCTCTACACAACCACACCTCAATTGTGACAAAGATATAACTGTTCTCCTGTCTACATTTCTGTATCATGACTGGAACTTGAGTTGTACCCTCTGCCCAGCGCCCCTCATGGTCAGACCATGATTGATTACATGGTCCACCACAGTGGCCCTAATTCAGAAATATTTATTTGTCGATTGCCTGGTCCCCTTTCTTGCCATCGTCACCCTCTTTCTCGTCTTTGTCTTTTCTACAGTCGTTTGCAAATGTTTTCATTTTGATCTATCAAATAACTGAAGGACACGGTAATATTTCGGTAGTGAAATGAGGTTCCAGATCGAGAGCCAGAACCAGTCACCCAGTACAAAGACCGGCTCCTTACTGCACATCAAACAGTAATTCTACAAACAATATTAAAAATTCTACAAACAATACCCCATAATGACAATGTGAAAGAAGTGTGTTTGAAATCTTAGCAAATTTATTAAAAAATGTAGTACATAAGTATGTTTGTACCTAAGTATTCACAGCCTTTGCATGATACTCAAAATTGAGCTCAGGTGCATCCTGTTTCAACTGATCATCCTTGATATGTTTCCACAACCTGATTGGTGTTTACTTCGGTAGTCTCAGGTGATTGAACATGATTTGGAAAGGCACACACCTGTCTATATGTAAGGTCCCAGTTAACAGATTTCAAACACACTTCTTTCACATTGTTGTTATGGGGTATTGATTGTAAAATCTTGAGGGAAATAATGAATTTAATCCATTTCGGAATAAGTGTGTAACATAACAGAATGTGGAAAAAGTGAAGCGCTGTGAATACTTTCCGGATGCACTGTACATAGCAAAATCATGTGTTCCAATACCAAGAAGAAAATTATAGTTTGCTACAGTACATCTTAAAAACAGGAGGACAAAGAACTGTCAATAGATTCAACAGTTAGCAAGATTTCAGACAATCCATTAGCTTAGGGATGATATTGATATTGGAGGGGAAAATCGTATATTTTTCCCAAATATTTCTTATTATTGGGGTGACCACAGTACTTGCCTCTAAAATTGCGTGGACAGTTCCCCCCGTCCCCCCTGCTCTTATGCCCTTGAGCCAATTAGTAGCATTCACAGTTAGACAATCACATTTTCTTTTTGAGTTTTTCTAATTTTACATCGCATGAGCTGATTATATCTGAATCTCTGCCCACTGAGATACAACTCAGGGATTCCTAAACTGACTGAAAACCCCCACAGCAGTAGAGCACATCAGTTATATAATCAACATCACGTATTATCCTAGCACTTCTGCTTTTAATCCATTCCTAAGTAACAATGTGTTGACTGGTAAAGATTTCAGGGACATGGTACAGACTTCAGCCAAGGACTTGCAAGTACTGACTGTCATTGGACACACATTTTGTTTTGAAATGTGATTGACTGATGATTTAATAGTGTTTTGTTGTGATCTACAGAAAGACAATTCTACATAAAATTCTGAATCCTTTGTAGCATTGGGGTCATGTAGGTCCTTCAATAAATTCTATGCCATAATGTGTACCTTTGCAGCGGGCAGACCTTAACCAATTTAATGGAAAAGGTGAGGTTTGATAAAGTCAGGTCAGTGTTACGTTTTAACAATGACAGATCAGAGAGTAAGTATCTATCTGAGAATGTTCAGCTTAGTAATTATGCTGTTATTAATTTTAAACCACCCAAACATGTCAATGATACAATGATCCTTCTGAACTGAGCTGCAGTAGAGGAAGGAAACTGCACAGAGATGTAACCATAAGGCCATTTTAACCAGCAGAGTTAAGTTGTAGTGATAGTAAAAAACAGTGTTTTTTTGGTACAATATTGATGTAAAAAGCAGAGTGTACAAAGATGACTACAGCATATATAAATACATAACTATAAATACAGGGTTGCAGATAAGCACAGGCAAAGTGTATAAGGAAACATATGTGTCTGCTTTACCCTGGACACTCAGAGTTGAATTTAACTGGCATATGAACAATTCAATGAGTCATAATCCTCATCTTGAAAACAGCAGAAATGAATGTCAGAATAAGATGCTTTTAGATGTTTTAAGGTCTTATTTGGCTTATGAAGTGAATGTGAATGTTACAGTTTAAATTTAAATCTGTTCTGAAATATTTGGAACAATTAAATAGACATTGGTTCAGGTTGGAACTAATTCCACTTATTCAGAGTGATGCCATTCAAGATAAAGTACTCGTTTTATTTGGGATCTACGAAGAACCTTTTCCGGTAACATTTTCTAGAGAATACCAGTTTAACTTGGAGCACAAAATGGTTTTCAATTTTTTTTGTTTATTAATAATATTGACAACAATAATGCAAACAAAATGCACATTACATCAACATTTATATCCCACCATCCCTGAATAATAATGATTCCAGTGGGATACTAGATTTTATAAAGGGTTCTCATGAGATGCCATATTGGTTCTAGGGAGACCTCATTGTCATTGGTTGCTTGTGCGTTGATAAATCTCAGAGCAGTTGTGAATCAATAAAATATCACCAAATAAAACTCAGACTACTTAACCCATCCCTGCCGAATGCACAAAAATGCACTAAAAAATGCACAAAAATGTGAGATAATGGGAAAACCATCAACTGCCCTAGTGAATAATTGAATAATAATAGCAAATTAATGTGCAATTAAAATGAAAAAATATATTTTTTGCAATAAAAGACCAATATAGAAAATGTTACTCTGCCATGTTTCAAGACCATACAGAAATCTAATATATGGCCAAATATGTCACGCCCAGCCAGTGAGGCTGGCGTGAACGGACTATCTGAACTGAGATACGGACTCTTATAATATGTATTGTTCTTTATTGTTTGTTTTCATTCAGTGCAAGTGCATGGTGTTTTGTGTTCTGGTTTTATAGGTGTATGTTCCTTTATGACTGACAGCTCCTTCAGTTAAGCATTAGTATAAAGAGGGCTGCTTAACTGGAGGGAGCTGTCGGTCATTGATATCTGTTCGGGAGTGTTGGGATACTTTGTTATTGTTATATCGGAACAAGAGCCACGTTATTGATGTTTGTGAGAAGTGAGTCCGAATAGTTTATATGTATATGTACTTCGCTATTCCGTGTACCCTGCAGCCCGGTTTTAGAGGTTTGTGAGAAGTGAGTCCGAATAGTCAATTAAGTATATGTATCCAACTCCTCCGTCTACCCTGCAAACATCTTGTGTGTCAGCCCTGGATCTTTGAAATATATATATAAAGTATCTACAACGAACTATCCATCTGCCTTGAACTCCCTCTCTCCGTTACACACTCCATGCGTGACAATATATGAAAAATCTTAACATACTATATATTTGAAAATATATGACCATATATTTTGATTACAAAATTTGAATTATAAAATGAGGAAATAAATGTCACATTTATAAAAACGGCCAATTTTTGTATATTTCGACATACATGTACATATATGTGATGATATTTCCACCATATATGCAGATACAGGACATATAAGTTATATACATATATGGCCATATATTAGATTTCCATATGGGATTGAAGCCTTGAAAATCACTGTCTAGCCATGATACCAAACACCTTGACAGAGCATGAAGAACTTTGGATATGTATGATAAAAATGTATCCCTATCCTTTCAGCGTAACATCTCCCTTTCCTGTGACTCCGGCTTCTGGTCCATGGTGTCTCCAGCAGTCCACATCACCATCTTTCTGACACCACCGCTCCGTCCCCTTCACACACCTGTTTGTAATTGTCATGATCATTATCTAGTGTGTATATATGTTACCCATGACCACCCAATACACCCCCTCCAAGCAGCTTAGTTTCCATGTTGTTGTATTTTTTGCCTTCCATGTCCACTGGTTGTTGGTTCATAAACCCTCCATCTCCTTGTCGCTTAGATTTTTACATGGGTTTTCACGTGAGTGTCTGGGGATGTGTCTTTTGGTTTCACTACCATGGTGGAGTGTTGCCAACTATTTTCAATATAAAGTAGCTAAAGCCTGCTCGTTTATTAAGTTACAAACTTTCACTGGCACAGTCAATGTCAATCACATCATAGCCAATCCCTAAAACACCTAATGCTTTATTGCCAATTTTTAAATAAACAAGACCATAATCCAAAAAATTTATATCATTCTGTTTTCCAGAAGACTTAAATCTAGCAATTGAGACCATAAACTCATTATGAAAATGTTTACTGAGGTAATAAATCAATTGAGAAGTGGCTCATAGACTTCTGCAAAAACCAACCTTTTTTGCAACCACACGTGTTGCCACCAGTTGGAATTCAGATAGAATGCAGGTTGATGGCACTTCCACATTTGCTTCACTTTGCCAAACCGGATGCTAGTAGTGATGGGACAACCGACTCTTTTACGGAAGTCGGTTCAACCAGACGGTTGTTGGTTGACCTACAGAGTTAATAGATTCGGTCACTGGTTCGCGTGCTTGCGGGGGGAGGGGAAACCCGTTTGATTACATTAGACTCATGCAGTACCCTCGGTAACGGTCTCGTTTAGTAGCCTGGTACGCGCCGCAATCTCCTTGTGACAGTCTCTACCATGCAGCCTGCAACATTAACTTAACTACCAAGATAACAGGACATGTATCTGTATGGGATGTACTTCCCTATCGATAATGTGGTGTCTTGGTTCTCTGTAAGTTTGGGTTATTAACCAAGCCTTTATTCTAGTGCATAGATGATTGTATTCATGGCAATTCTGCTTGATTACATTAGACTTGACGGGTTGCATGGTTACTGTCGGTCTCGTTCAGTTGCCTGGTGCGGAGGTGTGCAGTGTTCTTGTGACAGCCTACATTCTTAAAATTACTGATCACACTTTGCTTGCATCAATTGCACAACTAAACACATTAAGGTAGCCGATAACGTACACAGTTTATCAATACTTGGTGATGTTATGTTCAAAATCTGTAAGCTTCTCATGATGGAAATATTCCCTCGCCTAGCCTAATGGGAGTTGTACATTGGTGAACCATAGCCTACCTAACGTGCCGTTAATTCTCATTCGGCAAGAGTTTGTTAATTTCTCAACTCATTCTAGTGCAGGACTGGAAGCGCTGCTGGCATGAATGAGGTAAAAAACAGGAGTGAGTTGGTTCATTGACATATGGCACTCGATTCTCCCAGTTCAGTGACACGAGTTGGGTTAATTAACCGACTCTTCGGTCAGTTCATCAACACTAGATGCTAGCCCTGTGGTCTGGGCAGGAAAGCAAGACCACACGCTGGCGGCAATACGAGCGACTTTCTATGGAAAAGTGGAAGTAGCTAAGGTTTGTTCAAAAAGTTGCTAGATGTGTCGCTAGTTGCTTTTTTGAAAAAAAAGTCTCTAAAGAGCAGCTTCTCCTTGGACAAAGTGCACTGAATTGTTGAACGATGCACAGTGACACCATCTGCAGCAAGATGATGTTGTAGGTCTTTGGAGGAGGTCTGTGGGATGTTTTTGACCATTCTCACCATCCGTCACCTTTGCCTCTCTGATATTTTCCTTGGCCTGCCACTTCTGGCCTTAACAAAAAATGTGCCTGTGTTCCTCCATTTCCTCACTATGTTCCTCACAGTGGACACTGACAGCTTAAATCTCTGCGATAGCTTTTTGTAGCCTTCCTCTAAACCGTGGTGTTGAACAATCTTAGTTTTCAGGGCATTTGAGAGATGTTTTGAGGCCCCCATGTTGCCACTCTTCAGAGGAGAGTCAAAGAGAACAACATCTTGCAATTGGTCACCTTAAATAACTTTTCTCATGATTGGATGCACCTGTCTATGAAGTTGAATGCTTAATGAGCCCACCAAACCAATTGTGTGTTCAAATTAATCAGTGCTAGGTAGTTACAGGTATTCAAATCAACAAAATGACAAGGGCGCCCTAATTTATGCACCTTTCTAATTTTGTTTAGATGCATATTGCACATTTTCTCTTAATCCAATGAACCTCATTTCCTTAACAAAATATTACTGTGTCCTTCAGTTATTTGATCGATCAAAATTAAATTGCTGATCCAAACAATCATGGAAATTGTCAGGGGTGCCTAAACTTTTGCATACGACTGTACATACTGTATATTTTTTTCTTCTGAATTTTGAGTGTGACTGTGTTCTGTTTATCCAGGGGTCAGATGGCTCAGTAGTTAGAGAGTCGGACAAGTAGTTGGAAGGTTGCTGGTTCGTTTCCCGGCAGTGCCAAATGTCATTGTGTCCTTGGGCAAGTTGCTCCCCCTAAGTTGCTCCAGGGAGAATGTCCCTGTACCTAATGTACAGTGCCTTGCAAAAGTATTCAGCCCCCTTGAACTTTTCGACCTTTTTGCCACATTTCAGGCTTCAAACATAAAGATATGAAACTGTAATTTTTTGTGAAGAATCAACAACAAGTGGGACACAATCATGAAGTGGAACAAAATTTATTGAATATTTCAAACTTTTTTAACAAATAAAAAACTGATACATTGGGTGTGCAGAATTATTCAGCCCCCTTCAGTTAATACTTTGTAGCGCCACCTTTTGCTGCGATTACAGCTGTAAGTTGCTTGGGGTATGTCTCTATCAGTTTTGCACATCGAGAGACTGAAATTTTTGCCATTCCTCCTTTCCAAACAGCTCGAGCTCAGTGAGGTTGGATGGAGAGTGTTTGTGAACAGCAGTTTTCAGTTCTTTCCACAGATTCTCGATTTGATTCAGGTCTGGACTTTGACTTGGCAATTCTAACACCTGGATATGTTTATTTGTGAACCATTCCATTGTAGATTTTGCTTTATGTTTTGGATAATTGTCTTGTTGGAAGACAAATCTCCATCCCAGTCTCAGGTCTTTTGCAGTCTTCATCAGGTTCTTCCAGAATGGTCCTGTATTTGGCTCCATCAATTTTAGCCATCTTCCCTGTCCCTGCTGAAGAGAAATAGGCCCAAACCACCACCATGTTTGACAATGGGGATGGTGTGTTCAGGGTGATGAGCTGTGTTGCTTTTACGCCAAACATAACGTTTTGCATTGTTGCCAAAAAGTTCGATTTTGGTTTCATCTGACCAGAGCACCTTCTTCCACATGTTTGGTGAGTCTCCCAGGTGGCTTGTGGCAAACTTTAACACTTTTTATGGATGTCTTTCAGAAATGGCTTTCTTCTTGCCACTCTTCCATAAAGGCCAGATTTGTGCAGTATACGACTGATTGTTGTCCTATGGACAGACTCGCCCACCTCAGCTGTAGATCTCTGCAGTTCATCCAGAGTGATCATGGGCCTCTTGGCAGCATCTCTGATCAGTCTTCTCCTTGTATGAGCTGAAAGTTTAGAGGGACGGCCGGGCCTTGGTAGATTTGCAGTGGTCTGATACTCCTTCCATTTCAATATTATGACTTGCACAGTGCTCCTTGGGATGTTTAAAGCTTGGGAAATCTTTCTGTATCCAAATCCAGCTTTAAACTTCTCCACAACTGTATCTCAGACCTGCCTGGTGTGTTCCTTGTTCTTCATGATGCTCTCTGTGCTTTCAACGGACCTCTGAGATTATCACAGAGCAGGTGCATTTATACGGAGACATGATTACACAAAGGT
Organism: Umbra pygmaea; assembly: GCA_016801145.1. Taxonomy (NCBI): domain Eukaryota; kingdom Metazoa; phylum Chordata; class Actinopteri; order Esociformes; family Umbridae; genus Umbra; species Umbra pygmaea. The sequence goes on from JACXGM010011993.1 coordinate 20,477, forward strand.
GGATTCTATTTATCATCATTAGTCCTTTAGGTCAACATTGGATCATTCAGAGATCCTCACTGAACTTCTGGAGAGAGTTTGCTGCACTGAAAGTAAAGGGGCTGAATAATTTTGCTCGCCCAATTCGTCAGTTTTTTATTTGTTAAAAAAATTGAAACATCCAATAAATTTCATTCCACTTCATGATTGTGTCCCACTTGTTGTTGCTTCTTCACAAAAAAATTGTGTTTGCTAAATGTTTGCAGCCTAAAATGTGGCAAAGGTCGAAATGTTCAAGGGGGCCGAATACTTTCGCAAGGCACTGTAAGTTGCTCTGGATAAGAGCATCTGCTAAATGACTAAAATGTAAATATATCCTTTTCATATGGGGTGGTGTGATTATTGGGTGAGGGGTGGGGCTGAGACAGAGTGAAGGGAGGACACTCCCACAGCTATATTGTTCAAATAGGGACTGAATGCGTAAGTATCAGGTCTATGAGTTGGAATCAGAGCCATCTGCTCGTCTGTGACACCAGATCCTGCCCCCCACAGAGACAGTTCTGGTGGAAACAATGTGAGCTTGATGAGTCATGTCTGGAGGTCACGCTGCCAGGGCTGTTTGTTAAGGCAAGTGATAGTGATTGGAATGTGTAGGCAGAACCTCTCATCATGCTCACTAGCACAGAGATGAGTAACATCAAATTGGTTTGTGTGTACGGTAAATAAACAGTATAATAAGACGTTTCAGCACAAGGAGAGCAGAACAGCAGAGCGTCTCAGTGAGCTTAGTATCCTGTGACAAAGACAAGCCTAATGGCTGGAACCAGCTGAGAAGAGCTCTACTGTTGCATGACATGACCCAGGGGATGCCAAGCGTTTGACCTGACAGTTTGCTAGAGTGCTACAACACCTTCTCCCTCACCTCCCTCCATCCTCTCCCTCCTTTTGCTCTCCTAACTCTCCCTACCGCTCTCCTTCAATGCATCCTCTTATGATGGGTTTCTCTCTCCTAACTTCCCCCCGTTCTCTATCGCTCTCAAGGTTACATGACTAAAACTCTCATAGGTTTATCACATCACGCAGTTACAAAGACTATCTGTAAAATGAGGGTGGTTGTGGTGGAGGGGTGGGAAGAATTATAAGCTACTACACATCTTAAAGCAAAAACGATTAAAACAAGGATATACAATATATTTATATGTAAATTGAAGTCAAATATAAGGATTTAATTATGTTATTAATCTTTATCTTGTTCTCTCTCGTTCTATGTATTTTGAAAGGTAGATTGATGTTTACCTTAGCCTGACTGTGGAGCTTACAGTAACAGATGGTGAGCTAGCCAGAGCTGTCAGAGCTAGCCAGCAGCGGGAGAAAAGCTATGAAGTTATGATTGTTTATGTGTCGGTGTGTATGTGTGCCTATTCAGAACGAAAAATTCCAAAATTTTTACAAAGATCTATATAAAAACATTGATTATGGTGGAAAGTCAAGACTTACTAAAGGTTTTTTTTCAACTTTAGATTTCAATAGTTTTACGATTTGAGCTAGGAATGTCTGGGTCCAGCCCCTGAATCGATATTTTTGTTTGATGAATGAAAATAATAATTAATTTTGGGAAAAGGAAAGTAAAATTTTCTTCTGAATGTCAGGCTAAGGTATGGATACTTCAGTGTGAATTTAGGTAATGCTACTAAATGCCCATATTAAATCACAGTTTCTTGAGAAAATATTCCTTATGAAGAGACAATAATTTTGTTATGTGTGCTGCAAAATTCACGACTACAGTGCCTTGCAAAAGTATTCCGCCCCCTTGAACTTTTCGACCTTTTGCCACATTTCAGGCTTCAAACAAAAAGATATGAAACTGTAATTTTTTGTGAAGAATTAACAACAAGTGGGACACAATCATGAAGTGGAACGAAATTTATTGGATATTTCAAATTTTTTTAACTAATAAAAAACTGAAAAATTGGGCGTGCAAAATTATTCAGCCCTTTTAAGTTAATACTTTGTGGCGCCACCTTTTGCTGCGCCTACAGCTGTAATTTGCTTGGGGTATGTCTCTATCAGTTTTGCACATCGAGAGACTGACATTTTTGCCCATTCCTCCTTGCAAAACAGCTCGAGCTCAGTGAGGTTGGATGGAGAGTGTTTGTGAACAGCAGTTTTCAGTTCTTTCCACAGATTCTCGATTGGATTCAGGTCTGGACTTTGACTTGGCCATTCTAACACCTGGATATGTTTATTTGTGAACGATTCCATCGTAGATTTTTCTTCATGTTTTGGATCATTGTCTAGTTGGAAGACAAATCTCCGTCCCAGTCTCAGGTCTTTTGCAGACTCCATCAGGTTCTTTCTTCCAGAATGGTCCTGTATTTGGCACCATCCATCTTCCCATCAATTTTAGCCATCTTCCCTGTCCCTGCTGAAGAGAAGCAGGCCCAAACCATAATGCTGCCACCACCATGTTTGACAGTGGGGATGGTGTGTTCAGGGTGATGAGCTGTGTTGCTTTTACGCCAAACATAACGTTTTGCATTGTTGAGCAGAGCACCTTCTTCCACATGTTTGGTGTGTCTCCCAGGTGGCTTGTGGCAAACTTTAAACAACACTTTTTATGGATATCTTTCAGAACTGGCTTTCTTCTTGCCACTCTTGCATAAAAGCCAGATTTGTGCAGTATACGACTGATTGTTGTCCTATGGACAGACTCGCCCACCTCAGCTGTAGATCTCTGCAGTTTATCCAGAGTGATCATGGGCCTCTTGGCTGCATCTCTGATCAGTCTTCTCCTTGTATGAGCTGAAAGTTTAGAGGGACGGCTGGGTCTTGGTAGATTTGCAGTGGTCTGATACTCCTTCCATTTCAATATTATTGCTTGCACAGTGCTCCTTGGGATGTTTAAAGCTTGGGAAATCTTTCTATATCCAAATCCGGCTTTAAACTTCTCCACAACAGTATCTCGGACCTGCCTGGTGTGTTCCTTGTTCTTCATGATGCTCTCTGTGCTTTCAATGGACCTCTGAGTCTATCACAGAGCAGGTGCATTTATAAGGAGACTTGATTACACACAGGTGGATTCTATTTATCATCATTAGTCATTTAGGTCAACATTAGATCATTCAGAGATCATCACTGAACTTCTGGAGAGAGTTTGCTGCACTGAAAGTAAAGGGGCTGAATTATTTCGCTCGCCCAATTTGTCAGTTTTTTTTGTTAAAAAAAGTTTGAAATATCCAATAAATTTCATCAGACCACTGCAAATCTACCAAGACACGGCCGTCCCTCTAAACTTTCAGCTCATACAAGGAGAAGACTGATCAGAGATGCAGCCAGGAGGCCCATGATCACTCTGGATGAACTGCAGAGATCTACAGCTGAGGTGGGCGAGTCTGTCCATAGGACAACAATCAGTCGTATCCTGCACAAATCTGGCCTTTATGGAAGAGTGGCAAGAAAAAAGCCATTTCTGAAAGATATCCATAAAAAGTGTTGTTTAAAGTTTGCCACACGCCACCTGGGAGACACACCAAACATGTGGAAGAAGGTGCTCTGGTCAGATGAAACCAAAATCGAACATTTGGCAACAATGCAAAACGTTATGTTTGGCGTAAAAGCAACACAGCTCATCACCCTGAACACACCATCTCCACTGTCAAACATGGTGGTGGCCGCATCATGGTTTGGGCCTGCTTTTCTTCAGCAGGGACAGGGAAGATGGTTAAATTGATGGGAAGATGGATGGAGCCAAATACAGGACCATTCTGGAAAAAAACCTGATGGAGTCTGCAAAAGACCTGAGACTGGGACAGAGATTTGTCTTCCAACAAGACAATGATCCAAAACATAAAGCAAAATCTACAATGGAATGGTTCACAAATAAACATATCCAGGTGTTAGAATGGCCAAGTCAAAGTCCAGACCTGAATCCAATCGAGAATCTGTGGAAAGAACTGAAAACTGCTGTTCA
>JACXGM010011994.1:0-15168 GCA_016801145.1 Umbra pygmaea
TGTCATACTGGTGGGATAGAGCAGTATGGGGCTGTCATCTACCAGCCTGTCCTCTGTGTCATACTGGTGGGATAGAGCAGTATGGGGCCGTCATCTACCAGCCTGTCCTCTGTGTCATACTGGTGGGATAGAGCAGTATGGGGCTGTCATCTACCAGCCTGTCCTCTATGTCATACTGGTGGGTTCGAGCATCAGCCTTCATGTGTTTGCTCCCTGGAATGTACGACAGGTTAATGTGAAATATAATTTCTTATTTTCAAGTTGGTATCCATAATGCAACACCCTTGTGACAGTTACATTTGATTTTGCAATAATTATTTTCCCTTGTCTTTTTAAGGCCCCCCTGACAGCTCTCTGAGGCCCCCTATTAGGCTGGGGACCCCGGTTTGAGAACTGTTGAACTATATTACTGTATGTAGTCACCTACAAATGCCTAGGTGTCTGGTTGGACGGTTCTCGCTTTCCAGACCTATTTTAATCATCTCCAATCCAAAATAAATATAGAGTCAGCTACCTATTTGGCAACACAGCCTCCTCTACTCTTCCTGCCAAACATTTCCTTGTGAAAATGACGATCCTACCAATATTAGTTTTGTCACCAATGCCTCATTTAACACCATCCCTGTGACTTCTATGCACTAGTTGGCTGGCCCTCATTACACACTCGGCACCTGATAAAATGGTATCATTCCACTTACAACCACTCACAAGTCCTTACTAGTCAAAAGCCCACCTTGCTTAACTTCATTAATCTCCAGAGCATCACCCACTCTCAACCTGCACACAAGCAGGTATATTTCTCTGCTCACCACAAAAGCCTGTACTTCCTTTTGCCAACACTCTTTCCAGCTCTCTGCTGCTAATGACTGGAGTGAACTACATGTTTTTGAAACTCAAGTCCCCTCTACCTTTAAGGTATTACTATCAGAGCTCCTGTCAGACCATTGTACAGGTTGACTTTCTTCCCTCTCTCACACCTTGTCTTTTTCCCTTTATGCCCTAGTTTCTCCATCACACCCTTGGTGCATTATATTCACCTCCACAGCTGTCCTTGTACGATTTTGCACACTATAATTTGCACATCTATGCTCAATATGTTATCTATTCCAGTGTTGTTGTTTTTGCACTGCCACTGTTCATTCTTCCTCTCGAACTTAGACCACGTTTGCACAGGCTGTGTGTGTATATATATATATATACACACACACCTAAAGGATTATTAGGAACACTATACTAATACTGTGTTTGACCCCCTTTCGCCTTTAGAACTGCCTTAATTCTACGTGGCATTGATTCAACAAGGTGCTGAAAGCATTCTTTAGAAATGTTGGCCATATTGATAGGATAGCATCTTGGAGTTGGAGATTTGTGGGATGCACATCCAGGGCACGAAGCTCCCGTTCCACCACATCCCAAAGATCCTTATTGATTTGAGATCTGGTGACTGTGAGGGCCATTTTAGTACAGTGAACTCATTGTCATGTTCAAGAAACCAATTTGAAATGATTCGAGCTTTGTGACATTGTGCATTATCCTGCTGGAAGTAGCCATCAGAGGATGGGTACATGGTGGCCATAAAGGGATGGACATGGTCAGAAACAATGCTCAGGTAGGCCGTGGCATTTCAACGATGCCCAATTGGCACTAAGGGGCCTAAAGTGTGCCAAGAAAACATCCCCCAAACCATTACACCACCACCACCAGCCTGCACAGTGGTAACAAGGCATGATGGATCCATGTTCTCATTCTGTTTACGCCAAATTCAGACCAGGCAACATTTTTCCAGTCTTCAACTGTCCAATTTTGTTGTGCTCTTGCAAATTGTAGCCTCTTTTTTTCTATTTGTAGTGGAGATGAGTGGTACCAGGTAGGGTCTTCTGCTGTTGTAGCCCATCTGCCTCAAGGTTGTGCATGTTGTAGCTTTACAAATGCTTTGCTGCATACCTCGGTTGTAACGAGTGGTTATTTCAGTCAAAGTTGCCCTTCTATCAGCTTGAAGCATTCGGCCCAATCTCCTCTGACCTTTAGCATCAACAAGGCATTTTCGCCCACAGGACTGCCGCATACTGGATGTTTTTCCCTTTTCACACCATTCTTTGTAAACCCTAGAAATGGTTGTGCGTGAAAAAACTGAGCAGATTGTAAAATGCTCAGACCGGCCCGTCTGGCACCAACAACCATGCCATGCTCAAAATTGCTTAAATCATCTTTCTTTCCCATTCTGACATTCAGTTTGGAGTTCAGGAGATTGTCTTGACCAGGACCACACCCCTAAATGCATTGAAGCAACTGCCATGTGATTGGTTGAGTAGATCATTGCATTAAGGAGAAATTGAACGGGTGTTCCTAATAATCCTTTACGTGAGTATATATATATCTATCAGCAAGTAACCGAAAAGTCATTTTAAAAGTAACTTTACCCAACACTGACTGTATTTGACAGTAGCTGTGTCTAAACGAATAGCAACATGTCTATTGGACTAATGCAACATTTACTGGACACACAGGTTGTCAAATTCTAGGGTTGTAAGTCTTACGTCTTCTAGTGGTTTCAACAATAAGACAACATTTTACATTGGAACATAAACACTAATACATTTCACAAGGAAAAAGCACCTATACAGAAGTAAGACAAATGTTATAAAAAGATAGGTGGCAAGACACCACATGTATGGGATGCCTGGGGGACAGTAACACTGTCCTTCTGTACCCAGCTTAAGAAGCATTTTTCACTTTAATCTGCTGCAATGATTTATCATTTGTAATAACACACTATTCCAACACTCTCAAGCAAAAACTTTATCCAAAAGTATAAATAGTCTGATCAACTAACTGTTAAAATAGGTACAACAGCAATGTTAAGAATACATTTTTGTCCACTATGAGCTATGCCCCTCTGTTGGACCATCCGTTCCAACCCCCCTGCCCAGCTGTCATTCAGCTTTAATCATCACCAACTGATCAACTCTGATGTGTAAGTAGTGTACATGGCAGGGTTTATGTGCATGGCACTGAAAATCCACATACTATAGGAGGCTAGACCTTTACTTCGAATTAGTACAAATAAAAATACTATGTCTATTTACTTATTTATTTATATATTTATTCTTATGTGCATTTATTTATTCCATAATATGGAAAATTTTAGTCCCTCACTGAAAGAAAATCGTTATAGTATAATCCAAAGTATACTGTATACAAAGTGGTAACTAAGACGTGAAGAGGACAATCATTGGTGAGGTGATAAGTCCTACTGAACCTTTTTTTGTAGCAACTGGACATTAACAAATTGCAGTTGGCCCAAAACTCATCAGCACATATAACACCTAAATGTACCTGAAGCGCTCATTCAAAATATATTAAGCTCCTCCTGCCTCAGAGGGAAAGGGCGATGGATGGCAACTCTTTTGCTCTTTGCACTGAGTGTTAATGTGTTGGCGGCCCTGAACTGCCTGTCCAGGGATTTGTCCCACCATCTGGCCACACCCTAGTACCACACAAGGCAGCCAATCAGAGGTCGTCTTCACACTCCCACATTCAGAACAGAGGCTCCAGGCACAGTGAACTCAATAGAGCAATGAATGCTCCTTCCAGTCACTCAAGCTAGTAATAAAATCAGATTCATAACCCAGATACTGTAGCAGAAAACCTTCCGGTACAATGGGAACTCTGTAGAGACGCACAGACATTATTATAATACATGTTGCATGTTATTATTATTATTATTTATGTATTTTATTATTGCATTTCTGTCAGGTCCTGTGCTATATTCATATTTTTGTGTTTGGAACCAGGAAGACTAGAAGTAGGCTGTGGAGTGGTTTATCACAATCCTAATACAATTTGAAAAACAGAATTTAATAATGTAACAAGTCACGTGTTTCACAAATGTAACCAGTTTTTTAATTTCACCATTAGTTATCCATCAAAACTAATTGAGAACCAATTCTCAATTTGTCAATGACATCTTGGCCTAATGCAGAGCAATTGCAAGACAAAACTTGCAGTATTTACGAATAAATATAAAAAACAACAAGGAAATACATTAAATGAGAGTAAAACAACAATACTGTATGTAAAGTGGAGTAAGTAATTTGCAACATATGAAATGCATTTTAACAGATTTTTGGGGTAAAGGAAGTTTGTGTTGCAGGTGGGTTGCTAAGCAATCATTTTATAATCGATCATTACTTCTTTCTGTTAATTTTAAGAGAACTAGCCCATAGTAAGTCTCTTGCTTCAGCTGCTAGCCTCTCTGTCACTGTAAAGCGACTGATCAGTAAACAACAGTCCCTCCACTCTAAATTCCTCAAACAGCTATCGCCTGGTTCTCTCTCCGTATCTCCCGGATATCACCATCCACTTAATCAGTTCCATATCAGGAATTCCTGTGCTTGTTATCTTGACTCCATCACTCACACCTGGTTCCCCTTAGGTCATTAGTGTATGAAGTTATTCTTTGTTTCTTGTTGTTCATTGTTTTCTGGTCGTGTTTGTTTTGCGTCATGAGTATTGCTACTATCATTGTATCTGCTTCATGATTATTTCTGAGTTTACTTCTGTAGTGTTTCTCGCCCATGCTTCCGACCACGCCCTGGTGATAATTTACATCCAGCTCATCCTTCAGTGATCTACAGAACTGTCTCTGACTCACTCCTGAGAAAATTAGATCTAGTCTACCACATTCCGATATGTTACCAATGCCCCATTTAACACCCACCCCTGCAAACTCTATGCACTAATAGCCTGGCCCTCGATATACACTCAACCCACTGGTATCATCTCAACTACAAGTCCTTACTACACAAAAACCCTCCATACCTAAATTCACTTGGTACCATTGTTTCACCCACCTGCAGGCTGTGCTAAAGCAGGAACAGTTTTCTAGTCACCCCAAAAAACCATACCTTCTTTTTCCGCCACTCCTTCCAGTTTACAGCTGCTGGATTGAACTACAAAAATCACTGAATCTTGAAAACACGATCTCCCTCACTGCTTTTTGTCACGTTGCTCCTTATGTGGGTGAATGGAGAGACAGGCGCGAAGGAGGTGCTATGACAAAACCTGATTTATTCAATAATACAAATAAACAAATACTGCCTCGAGGGGCTAAACTGATATCTATACTAAAGCATAAACTGGATAACCAGGCACACGTAACAGGAACACGTAACATAAAACATTGATCGACAGGGTGCACATGGAAACATGAGGGCTAAATACTAAATCAAACAAGGGACAATGAAAAACACCTGGGCATGTAATCATAAACAGGGATCTATTGGATAAAGGAAACATGTGACAAGGGAGTAACCAAACAATGACGTAACTGAAATACACAATATCATACGCAATGTATAAACCAAACACAAGGGGGAACCAAAACATCACACATGAGGAAGCAACCCAGAGACAGGACACTCAGGGGGGAAACCAAACACAAAACATACAGTCCTTACACAGCCCATCTAGGGCTGGACTTTACACTTTTATAGTACGACTAAGCTACAGTACTGTCTGACCACTGTACATGCTGACTCTCCTCACAGCTTTTATAGTACGACTAAGCTACAGTACTGTCTGACCACTGTACATGCTGAATCTCCTCCCGCACACACACACTGTCTTTGCCTATTTAAGCCCAAGTACCTCAGTCTTGCCCATGGCATATTTTGCACATACTCATCTGCAGAGTCAGTTATTTCTTGTACACTATTTGCACAATATCATTTGCACAGTTACACTCCAGTATTACATATTTCATTGTTAGTGCAGTGCCACTTTACATTCCAGTCTACTTCTTTAATTGAGAGTATCTGCATTCTGTATTTTCTATTTTTGTGCACTTCATATGTATCTTTAGCTCGTTTTACACCATTGTGCTTTATCTTGTTAAAATAATGGTGAAACAAAAATAAAACATGTACGTAGACCAACAATGCACATTTATCTACATATGTTGTCATCTCTTGTGAAAAGCAGCATTGTCAACGCAACAAGCATCTTCCTATTGTTTGCCACGGAGATGTTTCTGTGTAAATCCTTTTATATGCAACTATTCCTTCCATAAATTTGGACTATGAGTGGCAAGTCATACTATTTGTTGAGAATACTACTACTTAGTATTTCATTTGGTATTAGATCATATGTGTACTATAAAACACAAACACTACTGTAGCTGTTGGTACTACTATTGAAGGTACTTTCATTACTTAGCTATAGAACAATTTCAATTATAATTCATGTGTTCTCTCTACATCACCTTAATTATCATGTGACTGCTAGATATGAGAGCTAGTCAATGTGAATGTCCTGCGTTTTAAACCTTTTTTGGAACCGCTACTGTAAATATACACACACATAAGTGAACGGCGAACCAAGTGTAGGCATGTGGAAATCCAAAATGCAAGTGGATAGTGCTGGTAGTACCCCATATCAAATAAATGTCATAGCCTGAGAAAAGCATTTTTGAAGTTGATTATTTATAAGGCGCTAATTTTCAGTCATCTCAGTCATGTTTACAAAATGGTAAAATATAGATAAAATGACAAATACACACACATTTTGAGTCATAGTCAGTATATGAATATGGAGGGAAATGGTATATAGGGCACTGTATGAGTGAACTAAATGTTACTCCAGCATTTCCTATGTATATGGTTGTTTTTGGGCTTGAGATTTTTACTTTATCCATTTAGTCCTTTTTTGTGGATGTTTTAGTTGGAATTGCAGGCAGGTACGGGTGAAAACACAGCTGACCTGCACATCACTAGCAATCACCATATCATAACTATCGGGTGAAGACCACATTTTCTCCACTTTAGCCCATTTGGATTTATGTTTATTTATTGTACTTATTTGTTTTCTACAATTTGCGACTGGTAGTTTGTCCCACTCTTCTTGAGTATATCACACAAACTGCAAGTTCCAGCTGTTTCCACAGATGTTCCATTGGATTTAGATCAGAACTCATTGAAAAGCACTTCGGAATCAATCCAACGATTTTCTTCGAATCGTTCGCTGTTTGAAGTTTACAACTCCTTAACTGTATTTATTGGCATTTACAGCAGATTACTTTACTGTATATTACTGTAAATGCCAAGAAGTACAGTAATGAGTTGTAAACTTGAAACACAGTACACATGCTGTTAATAAACAATACTTTACTGGCAACTCTGCTGCCAGAAGATTACTTTAAATGGAGAAAAATACAGTAATAAACTGTAAACCTGAAAAATAGTACCATCACTGTTAATAAACAGCACTTTATCACAACTCTGTTTTTTTTGTGCAAATCATATTTTTTTTACAATTTTAATATTCACAACTTTATAAGTATATCAGTTCCCTGTGCTTAGGTATTACTCTTTATTGATGTATTGTTTTTTAGCCTTACTTGCCTTAATATCTATTGATTAAATTATATCTAATCTTATTGTTCTACTGTATATATATCTGTCTATCTGTTCTTTATTCTTGCTGTTGTATAGTTCTATTGTTGTATTATTTTTCTATAGTCTTCGTGTTCTATGGTCCTTGTACTGGTAAATGCCAGACTAATAAACAGACATATATCCAGGGCTGATGGTGTAGTAATATGGACAGGGCTTATTATTTACTGTGTACATGCATGCATCTTTCCTCTCGCCTGTCTCTGTGTGAGTATGCAATGTGCATTTCAAATAAAATTACATTTAGAAGCTTTTTACACGGCAGATGCTGAATGACAGTGGAGATGTATACTGCTTGAGCGCTGCAGTTGCAACAGAGACACAAATAAAGACAGGAACAAGGCAACAATCTGGACTGGACACATACTATCTGTAGCTGTGCCAGCACCATGCGTAGTAAAGGGCAACAGCGCCTCTTTGACCGCAGTCGACTAGAGAAGTCTGCATGTCGAAGGAGACACAAACTTGTAGAGATGCACCATCATGCCTACAGACAGGCTTTGCATCCTGAGATGAGTCTATAAGGTGCCGACTGATGCCAGGCGTGTCTGTCTGGGGAATGGTTAGAATTAGAGGCAGCCTCTAATCCAAATTGAGCGCAGAGAGCTCTAATACAGTCGTTGCTGCAGGCCCAACTGATCCCTCGGCCATTTCTTCTCAGAAAGCTGAACTTTGTTGTTATTTAAAAGTTGTTCAAAGCTGGCAGCTGACACTTTTTATCCAATCATGGATAATTACAAATGGATATGCTACCCACGCTGCGCAGGCCCTCCCACCACCCACACCAGCTGGATATGTTGTGTGTCTTATGTGCGTTTATGTGTTTCTGTACATTTCATGGACACTAATGTGAGTGCTACTGGAGAACAGTTGTTGCCTTGGTGATTAGGGCACAGGGCCTCCAGTGGTCTGATTGAATCCTGATGGTATTATGGGCTGGCGCTGAGAGAGATTGTAGATGACCGTGAAATCACCTGCAGATCATCTGCGCACGTTCTGACTAGATGTTCTTAGTCGATGTTCTGAGTACGTGTTCTGAGTTCGCCATCTGAGTATGCGTTCTTAGTACAGGTTCTGTGTACACGTTCCTGAGTGCACCTTCTAAGTTTGTGTTCTGAGTAATTGTTCAGAGTGTCAGTTCTGATTATGTGTTGTTAGTACACGTTCTGAGTACACATTCTGAGTAAACGTTCTAAATACACAGTTTGCGGGCACATTCCGAGTACATGATGTGAGTAGATGCCATTCTAATAAGTTAGTATTCAGTACCTGCACACTTGAAAATGTTAACCAAAAGGACTACGGACAGCAGAAGCTCATGAGTGGGCCAGGAAACCATGTGCTCTGATTCGGTTCAGTGTTATTCGGCACGAGCATTGACAATATTAAGCTTGTCTGGAAGGCTGCATCCCTAGCAAGCTTGCAGCTGGATTTCCCTTTTGTAGTCTGGGATAGTCTGCAAGCCCTTGCCACATCTGACGAGTGTCTGCTCGGCATTGTTGGATTCGATCTTAGTCCTATATTGACACTTTGCCCAGTTGATGTCTCGACGGATGTCATAGCAGGATTTCCTGTAAGCATCTGGATTTTGTGTCCCACCACTTAAAATGTATCTTTTGCCTTCCGATTTTATGTGCGTGTTGACCATGTTAATTCCTTGGTGATGTAGACACAGAGGAACTTTTTGTGCATGTGCGTGTCTGTGTCTAGAGTTTGAGTGACAGTTGTGTCGCTTCAGTGTTTTTCCATGAATGAATGTCAAGAGGCATAGATCAAATAACATCCAATAATGCACCCAAGCAATTGCCGTGAAAAGCAGATATTTGAAATTCTACAAGTTTTATCAACCTGGAGTGAAAAGGAAGAGGGACGAGAGAGAGAGAGAGAGAGAGAGAGAGAGAGAGAGAGAGAGAGAGAGAGAGAGAGAGAGAGAGAGAGAGAGAGAGAGAGGAGAGAGAGAGAGAGCGAACGATGGGCAAACATACTGTAGACAGTTGGAGGGATAGAAAAGCAGAGTGAGAGAGAGAGACAGTAAAAGAGAAATTGAGAGGAAGGAAAATAGGGATAGGAGTAGAGAAATAAAGAAGAGAGGATTTAGAGAGAGAGTCAAGGACATAGCATATTGAGGTTCTATAAAAGTCTAATTTGTGGAGAAGCTCAGCATATTCTATTTCTAATTATGGTTCAATACACACCCAGTGCATCATGGGAGCTTCCTACTCTTAAATCCCTTCTTCTCTCATCTCCTCCTCATCCTCAAGCCTGCTTGTAGAACACAATGTGTGTTAATTGAAAACCAAAGGCTGTATCCATTTTTGTCAACTCAGGCCTTCTGAAACCACTCAATAGACCTGTAAAGAAAATGACCTGTCAATCAAAAGGAGCTCCATAAATATTCATGCGGAAATTACACGGACTGTCGCTTTCTCGTTTCTGGCCAAAGACACAATGTAGCCAGCCAGTGACAAACCGCTTATAGCTTTCTAGAACCTGTTTGCTCACAATGCAGACACACCCTTTTATAGCATTCTGAAACATGTCTACTCCATATACATTTACAACCCCTTACAGCCACCTGGAACCTGCTTTCCGAAAACACAGTTACAACCCCTTATAATGTACAAGTTGCTGTGTTGCCTGCTGTTAGTAAAAAAAATGACCTGTGATTAGTTTGGGTAGGATTTATTAATGCAAAACTATTTTTGTGACGGTTGGACAATGTAAAATGTGATCTATTATAGAAAAGTACAAATAAAAAAAATAAAAAACATTCACAACAAAGAAAGTAATCAATATGGTTCCATTTAAGATTCTGACTCAAAGTCACGGTTGTTGAAGAGAGACAGATTAAAGCAGCAGTAAAGCAACACTACACACACACACACACACACACACACACACACACACACACACACACACACACACACACACACACACACACAGACTCTGGGTGGCCACTCAGCGTGAACGGATATCGGGTACTGTCTGTCCCTTAGAGATTGCTCTTATCTTGTCTGTGTTACATGGAAGGGAACATCTTAAAGAGAAACGGCTTCTTCCTGAATGGCACCATGTTGACTAGTCCTAATATGACCGGTGCACAAGTCAAAAAGAGTTCACATGAAAAGGACTGGCATTCAGGACACAGACAGAGGCTTAGGCAGCAACATGATCTGTAAAAAACTGGATCAATTGTAAGAAAAACTGTCAGAACAAATATTATTTACTGTCATTTTGACTGTCTTTCTCAGTTTTCTGACTCAAAATTCCTACTAGTTCTATCTAGTGTCATCACAATAACTCTAATACTGTAATACTCTAATACTCACAATAACTCTAATACTGTAATACTCTAATACTCTAATACTCACAATAACTCTAATCAGAATTTGGAGAGTTGAAGATCACGGCATGCTTTCTTCCGTGACATCTGCACCAAGCCACTTAGGAAATCACTGTTGATGGCCTACACTGGGGCTGACACGTTCGCCTGGCAACACTATGTCGGCAACACAAACTCAGATTTTTTCCTTTCAAAATAATAGCACTCATTTTTTTTAACTAATTGCAATAGTAATTGTGAATTAATTACAAAGCTAGTTAATTGTAACCGAATAAAACTATATTGTGTGCAAAGAAACAATAAGAGTATGTGATAACATGTTTTCAATAACAATATTTCATTACAAACAGTAACAAATATGTTGTACACAGAATATTGATTGAATATATTGTCAGAGTCTCACGTGAAAACACAATAACATATGAAAAACATTCAGTAAAATCTGTTTAATCCAACAATAGACAAATTTTAGCAACATATGAACATAGACGCACCAACTATCTTTGCACTGAATTAAAAATGATTATTGTAAAGAATTATGAGCGCTATTATTTTGCAAAGTAAAATCCGAGTTTATGTTGCTGACATAATAATAGTGTTGCCAAGCGAACGTGTCAGCCCCGGTGCTACCCTGAGTGCAACCCCCGTGGATCGTCCCAGTCACCTGTCATGTAGCGTCACAGCAAAGGTTCAAACTTTGTCTGTGGCGGTCAGGCACTACAAAAAGCCACCTTAAAACACTGTGCCACCTTGTAAGATTTACAGAGTAAGAAACATGTTTGTTTTGATCTGAGAGGATGAATCTCTGCTGCTGACCAATAGAGGGCAGTGTCAGCTCTAGTATTGTTGTACGTCTTCAAGTCCATCCAGAATTCTTTGTCAACATTTTTACCATCATGTAATGATAAATATACTATGGATTGTGCTGCAGATTTAAATGGAAATATGTAATTGAAACAAACAGAATCAAAAAAATATTTGGTTTGGAAATAAGTGATCAGATTGACTACACTATTCTAAACTGTTATCAAATGATGGGTATAAAAATATTTTGTAGCCAAATGTTTCTTTATTTTCCCAACTTTTTTCCAGGTTTTTAGACTACCAGCACACCAGTGCAAGACCAAAGGAAGTTAAAAAGTTTAAAGGAAGTTCATAAAGTCACAGGAAGTTATCAGGAAGTATGTTTGAGTGTGTTGTTGCCTATTGGCCTTAATTTATATGACCTCATAAACCTATGGGCTCAGACAGACAGTTTAAAGCTCCAGATTCACTCTATCCAGATGGTTAAAACATCTGCAGTTATAATAACCACTAATATGGCTGGTCGACTGTCAACGATTTGTTGGTGACACACGGGGGAGGGGGATTTTCATAAGGAGAAAGGAATATTTCCTTTTTTGCCCAAGTAATCTCTCAGTGGATGATTGATTTGAGGAACCCTTGGAGATGTGTGATGTCTCCTGACAAGCTGGGTTCCAAATCATCTTAGATGGGGTAGGAAAAGCCCCGTTAGTCCAGTCTGTATTTGAAATGGTGAAGCACCGCATCTAGAGAGCCTAAGCCTGTCAGAGATGGAGAGAGACAGGTTTGGAGAGAGAGACAGGAATGAAGAGAGACTGGCACAGAGAGCTAGAGAGAGAGAATGGAGAGATAGAGACAGGCACAGAGAGAGAGATTTAAAGGGCATTATTTGGATGGAAAACAGTGTTTACATTGACAAACAAAGTGGGAAATAAGCATAAAAACAAAGAACAATAACAATAAAAAGGATACAAAATATTGCTCACAACTTTTTAAACGATTGAGGGACCTTCAGTTGTTAAATTTACATTGACGTGAGACTCTTACAAATGGTTACCAGTGACATAATGTGAGACTGTAGAATAAATTGAGACGTGTGTATGTTATGTTCCTATTGTTAGTGTTAACCTGGTTGTTCTTATCTCATGGCAACGAGTCACAAATTGTGCTGCTGCGCAATGTTGCCTAGTGAATAAGGGAGCTTCACTATATTTTGTTTTGTGTCAAATTAGTTGTATGTTTATAGGATCTGAGGAAAATATATTGAGCAAATGGGGTCATATAACTGTCAGAAGGTTAGAAAGTGCAGCTCAGTTTCCACCTCATTTTGTGAGCAGTGTGCTCCTAGCCTCGGTTACCAGGTCTGCCTGTATCTACCTTTCTCAATAGCCAGGCTATGCTCACTGAGTGTGTCCATCGTCATGGTTTTTCTTAATTTTGGGCCTGATACAGTGGTCAGGTATTCTGCCAATATGTACTCTCTGTTTAGGGCAATGTAGCATTCTAATTTGCTTTGTTTTCTGGTAGATTCTTTCCAATGTGTGAGGTAGATTTTCTTTATATTCTCATAATGTGGTTGTGTCTGATTCTCACATAGTGCTGTGTGGGGTCTTTTGGGGTTTGTGAAAACAGCCCCAGGACTACCGGTATATTTCTTGAGGGTCTCTTCTCTAGGTTCTGCTTTCTGTATATTAGGGCTTTGTTATAGGAGGATTGGGAGTTGCCTTGTTTGAGGTGGGTGATGACTAGTGGGTATAGTCCCAATTCTGCTCTGCATGCATTGTTTGGGGTTTTACGTTGGATTCTGAGGATACTTTTGCAAAAGTCTGAATGCAAAAAAAAAAAAAAGCCTTGGTTGGAGAGTGGTCCCCAGACTTCACAGTCATACAGGGCAATGGGTTCTATGACTGAATGGAGGATTTTAAGACTTTGGAATTCTAATTAATATCTAGTTTTATGTTCTTTCTGATAGCATAAATGGCCCTTCTGGCCTTGTCTCTCAGGTCAATCACAGCGTTATGTTTTTATTTTATTTTTGTAACTTTTCCCAATTTTCCTCCCTTCCCAATTCTCACTAACCCTGCCATGGCGGGAGCTCCGCAACTCCTTGTTCAGATCTGTGGGATGATGAGGGGCGCTCACATGGTTCATCCAACCACATGTCGCCCAGCAACCGATTCTTTTCACGCTGCTTATCCAACATGGAGGCCTTTAGTCAGATCATATACGGGATGATTACAGTTCAATCACAGCCTTATTGAAGTTGCCTGTGGTGTTGATATTTAGACCAAGGTAGGTGTAGTTGTTTGTTTGCTCTAGGGCAATAGTGTCTAGATATCATTTTTGTTTGAGGTCCTGGCATCTTGAGCTGTTTTGGAAGTCACAGTTTGTGTAGGTGATGAAGAGTAGGAGCTTCTCTAGACCCTCACTGAGTTCTCTTCTCCTGTCTCCCCTCATTTCTCTCTCCTCCTCGCTCCTTTCTCTATGCCTCGCTGCTTTCTTGATCTCCCTGTGCCTGCTTTGTTCAGTTTAGCCTCGTATTGACAGAGGCCTCACTGAGCCGGCAGACTTTAGAGAAGAAGTTAATCATCACCAACATGACCAAAATAGTAAAACAGGGGAAATCAATCAGAGATCAATACATCAATAACAGTAATGACAGTAGGGCTGAAAGCGGCAACAGAAATAATTCATTAGTTAGATATATCCATTCTGTCTGGCCAACTGCAACTTCGAGGAGAACAGTAATCAATGCGATGCCATAAAATGGGCAGTTGCCCTAGTTACAAATCCACTGCGTGCATTTATATGTTTTTATAAAGATTTTAGTCATTTAGTTATTCAAACTTGCACTCATTTTATTACCGTGCGACTGCCTCCACTCAGCCTCCACGCAGCCTCCACGCAGCCTCCACGCAGCCTCCACTCAGCCTCCACTCAGCCTCCACTCAGCCTCCACTCAGCCTCCACTCAGCCTCCACTCAGCCTCCACTCAGCCTCCACTCAGCCTCAAATCATTTTAATATAGCACCGTGGGACACCTTTTCGATGTTATTATCTGTGTCTTCAAGATCCTTACCCTTCAAATAAATGATGTTTATTCATTCTCTCAATTTAAGTTTTTCCCCACATAGTGAAACCTTATTTTTAATCTTTGTGGGGACATCCAGTTACAGATATGATATTATAGACAAACCTGGAACACTAACACATGTTGTGCATTTCATCTTTAGCTCTGAAGGTTAAACCCTGGACCATTTCCTCCAATGGGATTCGACAGAAAAACAGAACATTGTTGTACATACTCAACAGCTATAAATACAGCCAGGTTGGGCGTGCAGGTTTCTATTGAAACAAACTGGGTAATACGTTCGTCACTCCGCCCCTCCCCCCTCCGTAGCAGGTCTTTAGAATACACAGCTCCATGTAATCCCTGTGTCGCGTCCAGACGGCAACTACTTCCTCCACACGATACCAATTTTCCCGCCAAGAAACACCACCGCACATTTCCTGTTTGTTTCCTGCTATGTAATATACTGGCAATATGTTTGACCCCCATAAAGGAACAGC
>JACXGM010011995.1:0-24423 GCA_016801145.1 Umbra pygmaea
ACAAAGCAATTTGCATCGTCCTAACTTGAGAAAGATAACAGAAAATATATTCACCATTTAGCATGAGGAATGGCAGTGAAGTGTCAGTCTTAACAAGCATTACTATTCAATACTGTTGTGATGGAAAAAATATTGTTTTACGTTTTAAGATAGATCGAACAGCTGAAAGTGACTGATCAAGATTTGTTTGTAACGTACAAAAAACACTTTTTACAGCTAAATCTTAATGCAATCAGTCAGAAAGACAGGACATTTTAAATAATTTATATAAATCGCCACCCTGCGCCTGCTAGCCTTCGAATCTACGACCAGGCGTAGCTCATTGTGCGCTTACGTCCAGCTGGTGCAACAGGTATAAATATATAAGTCCGACGTAAAGGGCATTTTAGGTCTGACATACAGTTACGACCTATATACGTCCAGTTGGTGCAACTGGCTGGTGCATTGCCGTGATGTTAGAATAGAAGGCGATCTCCATTTTGCAAAGACAACATGTCACAGAATTGTTTCCTTTTAAATTAAAGAATTCCCATACTTTAGAGGAACGAGTGTGCCGCACTTCTGAAAGTCTGTGGACCCACTCGTGTTGCCATTACTCTCCGGGCACCACTGTCTTTGTTTTGGGTCTGAAGAATCGACGCGCATATTTTGCGTCGACGTATTTTTTGCATCGACGTCAAGCGTTGTCCCAGCCCTAGTTACTGTAGTATACAATTTGAATAGGTCCTCCAAATACATTGAGAAAGAATAACATATGCTTTGCAGGGACTCTAACTTAAGATCTGGTCACAATTCCTGTTGAAATACAATTATTACAATCAGTAATAGATGTACTGTACCCATTACTAGTTTATGAAAGCAGTAACGAACATTGTATGATTAATAGATGTATCCATTACTACTTTTAGGTGAACAAAATGAAAAACAGCGATCTCTAATAAAATAAAAGCAGTAACGAACAGTGTATGACTAATATAGCCTACTGGATAACCATAAATATACATTGGTGGCACACTGGACACGAACACTATCCGCCCGGTTAACAGAACGAAGTCATTTCCGCTACACCATCAAGCCTGTGTGAACTATTCATGTTTTTGGTGGAGTTGAGTTTAACTGTTTAGACTATTTAGGATTTCATAAATGAGGTATTTTAAATATACAGTAGGCGATCTGAAACGCAAGTGACATTGTGGGCGGGTCCCGGGCACTGTTGCTATTATGCCGGCGGGATAAATGACACTTGCACCCGAAACAAATCTAAAATGGGTAGGTCTGAAGTAGCTACATTAGTCATAGGTTTGGTTTGGGTGTAACATGCAATAAACCAATCAGAGCGTCATGTCACATTCCCTTCCATGGTGGATTGCTATTATAACGGCACATTTTTATTGATTTTTTTTCAAAAGAGATGCTTTCCAATGTTTTGGGCTCACTCTCACTGAAGGTTTTGAATGCATGGTGATATTTTTGCAATGTAGTTTAATATTACACCGAGATTACTTTGCTTAGGCTAGCTCACTCTTCTGTTAAATAAGCTCTCGTCTCCTTAAGTCCTCTAATATTTCCTAATTTATGTCACCAACACATTCAAGATTTATGGAAATGTTTTGTAAACACAACAAGCCACAAAGAATGCTGCAACTTTTTTGAGTACTGTAAAGTGTCTCCTGTTCTATCCAAACACCTGAAGCGCATTTTCATTGTGCCGTATGTTCGTTCAATTAGGTTACACTGCGTGTTTGAGTGTTTACGATTAAACAGCATTTCGCGCACTGTTGCTGGCATCATAAATGATGTCATCGAATCAGCTACGTCTTTAATAGATAGCCATTGTCCCCTTCACAGCCACCCATCCAAGGGTGGTTTCCCATCAAAGATGGCAGGAATGGCAGAGTTTGCCAGTATAAATGAGTCGTGGCTTGAGCCAGGGTAATTTGCAAAGACACGGGTGATTTTACTATTAGCATCGCAAATTACTTGTATGTTGAATGAGTTCTCTTGCGGTTGATATATATCAGTGCAAATAATTCATTCTGAATAATTTGGGTAAATGTGTAGGCTACACTAGATGTATGCCTACTTTTTCACATCTTCGGACACCACAATGATTTCCCTCATGTGGTAAGCCCTGGGAGGGCTGGGAACATGAACTCAGATCTGGACTCATGTCAGTTTTAGGGTTATTTCTTGGTTATGGTTTCTTTGGTTTCTACTAGTGGTCTTTCAGTGCTGTGCACAGTGTTTTAGTTCTGCCTTATGGTTTGTGTATGTCCCTAGTTTCTGTGCTTGTTCCATGTGTCACTTTGTGATGGTTTCTCCCCTGTGTGTTTTGTTTTGGTTCTGTTTTCCGGCTCTTTGGTCACATATTTCCATCACATGTTTTTGTCAGCCTATCGGTTCTGTTGTTTAGTCCACACTTGCACACCCTCCCCTCGTTAGTATGGTATTTAGTTCTGTGTGTTTGTTTGTTTGGTGTGGTTCATTTTTTCTTGTCAAGTTCATCTTAGAGTTCAAATAAAGTTTATGTTTGTGAAGATGCGCCTGCCTCCGCTACCAGATGAATCATGACAGGTTGCAATAGATGAGTCTATTTAGATGAGAGGAGCAAAGTGTATGAGCGTTTATGCCCTCATACACATTATGCCCAAGCATGCATCTTTAAAATAGTATCTCAATAACTTGCAACTGACTTCTATCCAGGTTTTTCCTGGTCTGTGGCGGAATTGTTTTTGGGAAGTGCAAAATAGCACCAGGGAACGTTTGCGCCAAAACACGCCTCTTCTTTTTCGCTGAACCGCATGTTCATTCCCTAATTTACCAACGCGCGTCTGTGGAGAAAAATTCCCCTGTGAGTATATGTGCCCTATCTTGCACTCGGCGCAACGCAGAGCAAAGCCCGAACGGAATTGTCTTTGCTAGTTTAAGACCGACGCAGTTTAAATAGCAAATGCACTTGCGCCCATATTTGCGTGCTAGTCTAACATGGAGGTGTGTTCAGGATAATTTTGGGTGTATTGTTATCTTGAGGCATCGGAATGGGATCGCGCCTTTGACCAAAAATCTGGTCTAAAGTCAATGGCGCAGTATGTCATTGTTATTTTAACTGCAAATTAGTCAAATCCACCTAGGCGTATGTGCAGCACGTTCACATTATGCTTGTTGCACACACACAGGGAAGCGCAGCAACACACAAACATGCAAAATATTACAAAAATATATATTACGATGCAAATCCGCTATCATAATACCAATGCGCGAAAGGTACAAACACGCCTGGCACTGAAAGGGAATGGGCGATGATCTCTGATTGGTTTATTGCACGTTACGCCCAAAACACACCCTTGAATTAATGAAGAAATTCCAAGCGCATGGACCCTTTTTTCCGCTTTGTAATAGTCTTTTCACATAATTCTTGGGTTTTTAAACTAAACTTTTTTTGACACATTTTGACATATTTAATAAATGTGATTATAAATGATTTTATATTTTTTTGTTGTTGATTGACAGCAAGTCTTTATGCTGCAGAAGCTTGATGTCTTTTCTTTGCAAATGAAAAACGAATAGTCATTGGTGAAAGAGCACTGAGGTTGAGGACCACTTATGAATCATACCTGTGATCAAATTATGGAAATGTTTCCAGATGATTGATTGAATCATACAATTAAATGAGTCACAAAAAAGGAATAGCAAATCTTGAATTTGTAAAATTAACAAATTGTTTATGAACTACACATCACTAGTACAGTCCCAATCAATTGAGTCCATTATTGTGAGAAGGTTGTTATACTGTAGCTCTTGTCATGTCTAGTAAAAAATAATGAATTTTTATGACTAAAATCAACCAACCACACAGCTATTTTGATGAGTAGTATCAAGGTGTTCTCAAAGACTTTGCACAACTGTGCTAAGCTAATGTTTTATGCTACATTCGACTTGCAATATCAAGAATAAATATAGCTGCGAGCAGCGATTGCGGGCCCAAGCCGGGTGGCACCGCAACCCTGCTGCCTTTAAGCCGGTGGCACCGCAACCCCGGTGCCTTTAATTACCTTTTAAGAGCCACGTTCACTCATTCAAATAAAGAGCATTTTTCCATGTGGGTGAAATTCGTTGTTACTCACCTTACTTGATGTCAGTTTTCGGATTACTTGTTTTGAAATAAAAATGTTGATTCCTCATCCATTCCATTGTAAGCATTTCAATTTAACTTTCAAACCATTCAAGAATCGTGCGCTGTTTTCTGCGCTGACCACAAATCCAAAACGTGCCATAAAGCAAAGGTTCTCATACTTTTTTGATTTGGTTTGTTTTCCTTACATTTTTTATAGGCTATATTTAGGTTATGCTCGATTTTTTTAAAGGTTTAAATAGGCTATATAAAAACAGAAAGATTGTTTATATCTACAGCTATAGCTATTTGTCTATATCTACAGTTATTGTTTAAATTTACACAACACATTCTGATTTAAAAAGGACAAAGGTAGGATAAAAAAATTCCAAAAATGAAGTGTTGTGATTTTTATTTTAACCTCAAAAAATGTTATAGTCCTTTTCCATTAGTAGATTTCACAAAGTACTTATACAGACACCCGGCCTGAAACCCCATAGGGTCAAAAAAAATAATTTGGTTCCTGTTGGTTGTCAGATGAGGTCATGGGTCGGTAGGGATTTTATTTTTTATTGTTTTTCCGCAGTGGCAGCAAGAGATAGGTAGGAATTTTTTTTCATTTTTCTTTTTCTTTATAGTAGCGATAGATATATAATTTTTTCATAACACCCTACCTGTACTACATGTACAGTACCACCTTGTGTGTCCCAGCATGTTACACACACACACACACAGAAAAGCCCACTCCCCAAAATGTAATTTTTCAGGTCGTCTTTTTTGGTCTGTACAACTTTTGGCGGGGGCAAATGAGGAAGTTACTGTGCACAAAACAGCATCTCGAATGCGGACAGAGTGCACACTAGCCCTAAAATGACCCAGCAGCAAATTAATACAAATGTTGAGAAATAACATTACTATATAATTTAGTACTACAGCCTACTATCCGATGTGATATTATTACAAATTCCCACAAAATGATAACTGAAAATGTTTTTAGAATTAGACATAATCTGATGTATGAATCTGTTGTAATAGCACACTCTAAAAACTGCTGGGTTTAAAAATAACCCAACCTTAACCCCACCGCTGGGTCACTATTAGACAGAACACACGCTGGGTTGGTTTTACCCAGAGCCATAGAGAGAGAGAGTTGCGTCAATGGAGGGTAAAAAATTAAAATGTCACATTTCCGGTCCTCTCTGAAAATAAATGGACATGCGCACTTGCAAAAGTTTGTTTGTGTTGTCGTAGTAACCGGTCACAACACTCCGCATTCATTATGTTCTTACAAGTATAGTTTAAGATAATCCAATGGTAATCTAAGGCATTTTATGATATTTGTCTTGGCGAATAAGAAACTACGATGAAAAAGGTATGAAAAAATAGAAGTGTATTGAATTGATATTACGATGTCCTGCCCTGGAGGTAAAAGAGCCGATTACCTCCTCTCGCGTACTCTAGTAGTCTAATTTTGGACACAAGAGGGCAGTATAACCCTATGTATGATTTTGTGACAGTTAGGCAGGCAAACTCACTCACACCCACATAAGCACAGACACCAGCCCTGACTTTCACCAAAATATCTGACTTCCTGTTGGTCGGAGCTAATGACTGTAAATTACAAAGTTGTCCGGCTCGATGAGACAAATTTATATACTGAGTGTCGTTACTGTAGGTAAAACTAAACACCCCACTTTTCCCAAAAGCATTTAGAAAGTGACACACTTCCTGCTGCCAGTTGGTGGTGCTATAACTTTGACTCGCAATAGTTACATCCATCTTATCGTCCTCTTAGCACGAACGCACTTCTGACGTTTCATCAAGATTAGTTAATGTACGCAGACGTTATCACGTTTCGTGTTTCTTTTCTCGCCATGAATCTGTTTCCTCACCACGGCCAAACCGTTAGAGATACCAAAAATTCGTTTGCAATTTAGCATCCTCAATGTCTCGTCTTCATGCACACCGACGTTGGGGGCAAATTGATTAATTCCCTAGGAGAAGTACTTTAAATTCCAGAGGAGGCGTTTACAACGACCCATAAACGACCCATAAACGACTCATTATAACTGGCTTCCTGTTGGGCTGACGTAAAACTAAGAAAAATAAGTGTACCTAGTTTCATATTATTACATGCAAGCGTGTTTGATATATGGACAAGTGTTTGAATCCCCGTTCCAGGGGGCGCTGTAGAGCCCCCCTGCCACGCCCGGGTACCAGCTTCAGCCCGGCTCTAATGGCCGCAGGTTCTGACCTGTGTGCAAATTTTCAAGAGTTTTAGAGCACGTTAAGGGCCCCAAAAGTGCCCAAAAGTTAGGAAAATCATAATACGAATAAGAATAATCTTTAGGAAACAATAGGGCCTTCGCCGTTGGCTTGGGCCCTAATAATAATCTTTAGAAAAACAATAGGGCCTTCGCCTTCAGCTTGGGGCCTAATAATAATAATCTTTAGAAAAACAATAGGGCCTTCGCCTTCGGCTTGGGCCCTAATAATAATAATCTTTAGGAAAACAATAGGGCCTTCGCCGTTGGCTTGGGCCCTAATAATAATCTTTAGGAAAACAATAGGGCCTTCGCCGTTGCCTTGGGCCCTAATAATAATAATCATTTGAAAAACAATAGGGCCTTTGCCTTCGGCTTGGGCCCTAATAATAATCTTAACGAAAACAATAGGGCCTTCGCCTTTGGCCCTAATAATAATAATAATAATCCTAACGAAAACAATAGGGCCTTCGCCTTTGGCTTGGGCCCTAATAATAATAATCTTTAGGAAAACAATAGGGCCTTCGCTGCTGGCTTGGGCCCTAATAATAATCTTTAGAAAAACAATAGGGCCTTCGCCTTCGGCTTGGGCCCTAATAATAATCTTTAGAAAAACAATAGGGCCTTCGCCTTCGGCTTGGGCCCTAATAATAGTAATAATAATAATAATCTTTAGAAAAACAATAGGGCCTTCGCTTTCAGCTTGGGCCCTAATAATCTTTAGAAAAACAATAGGGCCTTCGCCTTCGGCTTGGGCCCTAATAATAATAATAATAATAATAATAATCTTTAGAAAAACAATAGGGCCTTCGCTTTCGGCTTGGGCCCTAATAATCTTTAGAAAAGCAATAGGGCCTTCGGCTTGGGCCCTAATAATCTTTAGAAAAACAATAGGGCCTTCGCCGTTGGCTTGGGCCCTAACAATCCTAAGGAAAACAATAGAGCCTTCGCCTTTTCAAGGCCTGGGCCCTAATAATCTTTAGAAAAACAATAGGGCCTTCGCCTTCGGCTTGGGCCCTAATAATAATCTTTAGAAAAACAATAGGGCCTTCGCCTTCAGCTTGGGCCCTAATAATCTTTAGGAAAACAATAGGGCCTACACTGTTGGCTTGGGCCCTAAATAAGAATAATCATTTGAAAAACAATAGAGCCTTCGCCTTTGGCTTGGGCCCTAATAAAAATGATATCAACGTGTTCGTCTGAAACCGGGTAATAGGACACTGGCTGTAATTTCATAAACTGGAAATATCAGTTTAAATGCTGTGGAACATTACATATCTATGTCAGTATACTGCTTTATGGTTATGATGAGTGTTTATCCTTCCTAATTTAACTGTATTTCTAATTGTGTTTACACCAGGAATGGATAACTACTATCTTATTTGGTGGTGTCATGCTTTTCCTAAAGACCATAATTGATTAGGCAATTATTAATTAGTCTTGTTTCGTGAGCTTGGGTTGGGGCAAAAGTTTGACACAATCAAGAACTCAAGGATTTTAGTTGCCAATCATGTTATACACAATCCTAGTGTAACGCATCCTTTACAATATTCTACTGTATACCTATGCTGTATGAGTAGAATAAATAAAAATGTCCATGTTGAAAGCCTTCTTAATGTAAAATAAAAAATCTAATTCTGAATTTGTTGTAAACATCATTATAGTTTAATTGAGAATAAGGTCATTAAAGTGTGCCCACCTGAATCCTCTGTGGTGAGGGGGCCACCCTAACTGCTTTTGCAGCTCATTGAAAAGGGTACAGTCTGTTTTCTTCTTGGGGAAATGATGTGCTAGCCTTGCAATGCCAGTGGAAAACCTCAGGTTTGAAACATCATTTGATGAATTATGGGCTTGTTTTAACGAGTACGAGAAGCACATCAACATTTAAATGCAACTTGTGGTTTCAAGCGGCATTGGAAGGCTTATGATGTTCTTTTGTGTAAGGTGTTTTCCCTGCTTCTCCTTCTCTCTTCCCTTGTGCCCTCTATGTCCCAAGGGACTAGCTTCTCTGATACTTCCCACATTCCCGCTCCTGTGATCCAAAGGAATATTTTTGACTTCCCATTGCCTTAATTCCATAATTTTGATCCTGTCTAACATGACTAGAGGATATCTTCCCTTTGTGAGCAGTAGTTCACCTTTATTATCTCCCTCCTAAGTTTGTGTTGTTTTTCTAATGTTTTGACATGACGATTGTGACCATTGTGGAAAATAGTGCTGGTCCATGCATAAATCTATATACTCAGTGCTTATTTAAACCATTTAATAAGAACTGTCAACTCACATTCTCACATTATTTAAAAAAGTGTGTATGTATATTTTGTTGTTTTGACCAATCATTTTTAAAGTTGCAAGCACCAATAGGCAATATTTTGAAGCAACAAGCCTAAATTGCATCAGAATGGCCAGGGTTCATATCCTGGTTATGGCATTACAGCTATGCCTTGGGACTCTGCTTGGGGGCAGTGCAAATTGGTACAGTGCTGTGCTGGATACATGGGTAATTAGTTGGACACAATTACCTCAACATGTTCCTCTCAAGTGGATCTTTCTTTGCAGGTTGGGCACGTGTGAATTAAATCATGGTTGTGTAGTATGCACTGACCTAATGCTTCCATGTTGCATGACCAGTGATAAAAGATTAGCAAATTAGCGACACATGCTTAGGGCTGGGCACCGAACATCGATACTTTTATGGCACCGACCGAAATACTTCGATACTATCGAGTATCGAAAAAGTATTTATCTTTCGGTGCCAATTTTCGGTTCCAAAAGCGTCTGTGAGCCAATAATCATTTAGCATACTTGCGTGTAATGACAAAGTCACCGGCGATTGGCTGTCTAACGCAACTTAAAACACGTCATGTGAAAGAGACACCACCACCACGCAAAGGATTTCTGAAGATACTTGCAGTCGTATACCTTTTATAACATTACTATTTGACCAGGCAGCATCTTTGTTTTTCCGATGTAACGGTAATGTTACAAATTTTGGAAATACTTGACAGATAAGTGCAATTTCACCACTTAAACCGAACACATAGGTTTACTACTGCCGTTGTTGCGCTCATTTCGATCGACAATCGAAACTCAATTTTTTTCCCCGTAACGTTGACTACTCTATGTATGTTAGCTTGTGCTGCTAGTCGGTTGCTCTAGTTAGCTCTGTCTATTTCCCCCTTCAAATTAGCCTCTGACACCCTGATGTTAGGAATAGGAAGACCATACCAGAAAGTGTCAATCCCTTCACATTGGCAGCAAGAGGGAACAATTCCTAGGAAAGATAAGATCAGTGCCACAGAGCAGTCACAGGGGTTATAAATTATGCCGGTCGCTTCGTTTGTCTGTTACAAATAATACTATGCTGGAGCCTTCGTCTTTTGTGTTTCTCTGTTAAGTAGCTACTCAATTTCTATTACTCCAGCCTAGTTTTTAAACAATGCGATTCAAACTCAGTTATTAGGACATATCAACACAACACTTTTTTTAATTGTATTGGATGTTGTTTTCAGCCTCATAATCTGAACAAACAAACAAACAGCAAGCCGCTGAAGGAACCCAGCACTACTTGAGCTGATAACAACCAGATTATCTGCATACATCTCCAATCTTACACCCAGTGTTACAAAAACATTAACCTGTGAAATGTTGTTGTATGTGGCCCTACGCTAAAGTTAAGTGACGACGCTATAAAAGACCGTTGCGGTGCTTTCGTCACTCCCTTATCCCTCCTACCAGTTGCTATGGCCACTTGACCAGTGTGAATGCAAATAGCAAAACCGGTTTTGGGGGAGAGTAGTTAGTAGAACTGTTTAGAAGTGGACTGTTCCTATAACTACATTCCTGTAACTACTTGGTCGGAAAGCGGCTATTGTTTAAGGTTTGCTAGCTTTTTCGACAGTAGTGGCCCCATGGTGGAGGTGAGCAAGCTATCGATATAAAGGGAGTTCTTTACCAATATAGCATCTTTTAGCCTGGATAACCTTTTTCACTGTTATTGTCAGTAAAAAGAATGAAACATTATATTGTTATGTTTTGTGCTTTACTGATAAACAATTAAGGTGAAAATTAAAGGTTTTGGGTTTACTGTATTCTGTTGATGTTGAAATGGATAAAAAAAATATGGTATCTAAAAAAGTATCGTTAAGGAACCGGTATCAAAACTGAGGTATCGAAATTGAACGATGCCCAGCCCTACACATGCTTGGAGGAAGCATGTTTTCTCAATCTTCAACCATATGACAAGGCTTAAGGGAATCAGACATGATACATTGGGAGACAAAATGGCTACTATATATACAGTGGGTACTGTATAAATACAGTATTGTGCAAAAGTCATAGGCACCTGAAAAAAATCTATAAACGGAAGATGCTTTCAAAAATATTACACTATGTAAAAAGTATACTTTAAAAAGCAGAATACAGTGAAAAATTAAATAACTACAAAAATGTGTCATCTCTCACCTCACCAAAACGTTTGTTTGTCCTGCACCCAGTTTAATTCCAACTACACCCATTGTAGTTTAGGTTAATCAGGTTGGTTCTATTAGGGCAGTATGTCATTGATCATTAGCATACGTGTTTGGTATCATGGTGTCAACATGCACTGGCTGATATAAATAAAAGGTAAAACATTTAATCGAAAATGTGATCTATTATAGAATGTTACAAAAGTATGAATAATTCTCTCCAGCATTGCATTTTATGGCCAATTAAGGTTTGGAAATACTAAATTATTACAACTAGAATTGAGTGCCTAAGACTTTTGCACAGTACTGTGCAGACAGACAGAGACTAGATTGATGAATTAGATAGATAAATTAGATACACGAATTATAGATCCATACATACAAAGAAACCAAAACAAATAAGTTCAAAAATAAGTTATGTGTAATAATGTGAAATGACACAGGGAAAAACTATTGAACACACATACTGACATTTATTTAATACTCTGTACAAAAGCCTTTCTTGGTAATGACAGCTTTAATATGCCTCCTGTATGGAGAAACTAGTCGCATGCGTTGCTCTGGTGTGATTCTGGCCCAATCTTCCACACAAACACTCAAATCTTGAAGGATCCGTGGGCCTCTTCTATGAATCTTGATCTTCAGTTCTTTCCATAGATTTTCAATGGGATTTAAGTCAGGTGATTGGCTGGGCCATTCTAGCAGCTTTATTTTCTTTCTTTGAATCAAATTGATAGTATCCTTGGCTGTGTGTTTGGGATCATTGTCTTGCTGAAATTTCCACCCTTGTTTCATTTTCATCATCCTGGTAGAGATGGCAGCAGATTTTTGTCAATAATGTCTCGGTAAACTTGCCCATTCATCCTTCCTTAAATTATGTGCAGTTTGCCTGTACCGTTTGCTGAAAAGCATCCCCACACCATGATGTTCCAGCCTCCAAACTTCACTGTTGGTATGGTGTTTTTAGGGTGATGTGCAGTGCCAATACTCCTCCGAACATGGTGTGTCTGATGGCATCCAAACAGTTAAATTATACTCTCATCTGACCACACTATTTTCTCCCGGTATTTCACTGGCTTTTCCAAACGTTGGCCGGCAAACTTTAAATGAGCTTCAACGTGCTTTTTTTTCAGCAATGGATTCTTGCGTGGTGAGCATGCATACAGGCTATGGCGGTGGAGTGCATTACTTACGTTTTTTATTTTGAGACAACATTACCTGCTAATTGCAGGTCTTTTTGAAGCTCTCCACAAGTTCTCCTTGGCACTTGGACAACTCTTATTATTATTATTTTCACTCCTCTGACAAGAAATCTTGCGAGGAGCACCTGGTTGAGGCAAATATGTGGTGTAATTATTGTCTTTCTACTACAACAGTGCTCACTGGAACTTAGAAATGTGCCTATAACCAATCCCATCATTATGTTTTGCAACAATTAGGTTGTGATTCACTTGAGACAGCTCTTTGCTTTTACCCATCATGAGATGTGTCTTGTGTGACACCTTGGTAATTTTTGTAGGCCATCAGTTGGGACTGAACCAGCTGATATTAAGTTGCAATGATAAGGGGCTGGATTGCTTTTTAATTACTGATGGTTTTCAGCCATTGTCTTGGCTTTCCATGCCTTTTTGTACCTCCCTTTCATCATGTGTTCAATACCTTTTTTTATTTTTTTATTTAACCTTTATTTAACCAGGTAAGTTGACTAAGAACAATTTCTTATTTACAGCAACGACCTGGGAGCAATTAGGTTAAAGTGTCTTGCCCAACGTCATTTGGTTCAGTCGGGAATCGAACTGGCAACCTTCTGACTACAAGTCTGACTCCCTACCCACTGACTCCCTACCCACTGAGCCATCTGCGCTTTTCCCTATGTCATTTCACATTTTAACACATAACTTAATTTGTGAACGTATTTGCTTTGGTTACTTTATATATATATATATATATTAATTACTTGGGTTGTTACCAAAATCTGGTAAAAAGGTCATGTCAATAGCACCTTTGGAAATATATTTCACCCGCTGTATATTAGATACTTAGAGAGAGATGGTTTAGGTAGATAGTGTTTAGATGAATGGTTGGATGGAGATGTATATATATAAATATCTAAGAAATTGATAGATTGTTAGGTATATATTGATATATAGGTATATATATATATAGATAGATTTATATAGATAGATATATATAGATATATATATATAGATAGATAGCGATTGATAGATGGATAGATACAGTGTCTTGTGAAAGTATTCGGCCCCCTTGAACTTTTCAACCTTTTGCCACATTTCAAGCTTCAAACATAAAGATATGAAACTGTAATTTTCATTAACAACAAGTGGGACACAATCATGAAGTGGAACGAAATTTATTGGATATTTCAAACTTTTTTAACAAATAAAAAACTGAAAAATTGGGCGTGCAAAATTATGTTAAGTTAATACTTTGTAGCGCCACCTTTTGCTGTGATTACAGCTGTAAGTCGCTTGGGGTATGTCTCTATCAGTTTTGCACATCGAGAGACTTACATGTTTGCCCATTCCTCCTTGCAAAACAGCCCGAGCTCAGTGAGGTTGGATGGAGAGCGTTTGTGAACGGCAGTTTTCAGTTCTTTCCACAGATTCTCGATTGGATTCAGGTCTGGACTTTGACTTGGCCATTCTAACGCCTGGATATGTTTATTTGTGAACCATTCCATTGTAGATTTTGCTTTATGTTTTGGATCATAGTCTTGTTGGAAGACAAATCTCTGTCCCAGTCTCAGGTCTTTTGCAGACTCCATCAGGTTGACCTGAATGGTCCTGTATTTGGCTCCATCCATCTTCCCATCAGTTTTAGCCATCTTCCCTGTCCCCGCTGAAGAGAAGCAGGCCCCAACCATGATGCTGCCACCACCATGTTTGACAGTGGGGATGGTGTGTTCAGGGTGATGAGCTCTGTTGCTTTTATGCCAAACATAACGTTTTGTATTTTTGCCAAAAAGTTCAATTTTGGTTTTATTTGACCAGAGCACCTTCTTCCACATGTTTGGTGTGTCTCCCAGGTGGCTTGTGGCAAACTTTAAACAACACTTTTTATGGATATCTTTCAGAAATGGTTTTCTTCTTGCCACTCTTACATAAATGCCAGATTTGTGCAGTATACGACTGATTGTTGTCCTATGAACAGACTCGCCCACCTCAGCTGTAGATCTCTGCAGTTCATCCAGAGTGATCATGGGCCTCTTGGCTGCATCTCTGATCAGTCTTCTCCTTGTATGAGCTAAACGTTTAGAGGGACGGTCGGGTCTTGGTAGATTTGCAGTGGTCTGATACTCCTTCCATTTCAATATTATCGCTTGCACAGTGCTCCTTGGGATGTTTAAAGCTTGGGAAATCTTTCTGTATCCAAATCCGGCTTTAAACTTCTCCACAACAGTATCTCGGACTTACCTGGTGTGTTCCTTGTTCTTCATGATGCTCTCTGTGCTTTCAACGGACCTCTGAGACTATCACAGAGCAGGTGCATTTATACGGAGACTTGATTACATACAGGTGGATTCTATTTATTATCATTTGTCATTTAAGTCAACATTGGATCATTCAGAAATCCTTACTGAACTTCTGGAGAGATTTTGCTGCACTGAAAGTAAAGGGGCTGAATAATTCGCTCGCCCAATTTGTCGTTTTTAATTTGTTAAAAAAGTTTGAAATATCCAATACATTTTGTTCCACTTCATGATTGTGTCCCACTTGTTGTTGCTTCTTCACAAAAAATTACAGTTTATATCTTTGTTTGAAGCCTGAAATGTGGCAATAGGTGGAAATGTTCAAGGGGGCCGAATACTTTCGCAAGGCACTGTATATATAATAATTAATATTTATATATTAGTGCTGTCAGTTAAACGTTTTATTAATGGCATTAACGCAAACCCATTTTAACTGCGTCAATGTTTTATTGCGAGATTAGTGCTATTTTTGGCCTGGCAAACTATGTCGTTTTTTCACATGCTGTTGCAACAATTTTTTTTATTTTTTTTTATTTAACCTTTATTTAACCAGGTAAGTTGACTAAGAACAACTTCTTATTTACAGCAATGACCTGGGAGCAATTAGGATAAAGTGTCTTGCCCAAGGAGACAACGACATTTGGCTCAGTCGGGAGTCGAACTGGCAACCTTCTGACTACAAGTCTGACTCCCTACCCACTGAGCCATCTGCGCCCCGCAGTTGCAACAACTAGTACCGTTAGAAAAACTACCACACTACACCGGATCTAGCTAGATCGGAAACAAAACAACAGGTTTGCCGCACAGACCATATCAATAACACACTTGTTTGGGCTTGCGAGCTGGCCAAAGAGTAGTATGCTACGTTACGTTTTGAGTGGATGGCGAGCGCGAGATGCCAAAATGGAGTCCAATAAAATTCTGAATGGAAAGTTTACTTTCAAAAATTTGCCAAATGGTTCCATTGACAAGACCAAAGAGATCTGTGTGTTTGGTCGTAGTGAACTGAGCTATCATTGTAGCACGTCCAGTCTGAAATGTCACTTGATGGCAAAGCACACAGCTGATGCGAATTCTCTGCCCCCTCGTCAAAGCCAGGCGACAATGGATGACTTTAGATAGTGTATGCCAATGTAGTTTTCAATAAAAAACATTTGCACAAAGCAAGCCGATCCACTTTTCCATGTAGATAAGAGCATTAAAATGAGAAAAAAATAATGGGACAAAAAGAAATCAAGGGACATTTAGAACAGATAAAATGTGCAATAAATTGCGAGTTAATGTGATTTTTTTAATCGTTTGACTATATAATATTTTAATCGTTTGACTATGGAGGACCAAGTCTGCCAAAATAAGAAATTAATGAATAAATAAATAAATATATGCATCAATAAAAATATTTATACATAACAATATATACATAAAAATTGACAAATATAAAATTATACATTTATCAATCAATATTATTCCCTATTTATTTCTGTGATAATTTATTTCTGTATTTATTTATTTTTATATTAATTTATTTCCATATTCTTTTATTTCTGTATGTATTTATTTCTGTATTTCCACATCCTTAAGCTAATGAGGAGGCTGTCAATCAAAGTATGTCACGGTGTCACCTTTTTCCCATTGGTTGATCGGTATCAGAGTGTGAAGATCGACTTTACATGCCTAGATTACTACGTTAGTAGGCTTCAAACAGTCTCTTCCCAGAGATTTGAGTCTTGGCTAACCTAGGTGAAAATGCTTGCTTTGATTATTATTAGATTATTTTGTGGAGGGTTTAGCTGAAAGAAAGTTTATTGCAGTAATCAGCATTTAACGACACAGAAGTTGACCCTGCAGTGTAGGAATTTGGATGAAGTGTGATCATTGCCTTAATTTTTCGATATATACGATTCCGTTATTGCCGGAGCAGTCAGGACGCCCTTCTCGTTGTAGTCTTACTATTTCATCAAATAATAGAATTGCCAGTGCAATGTTCCGAAAAAACACGCTCACAAACACACACCCACACACACACACACACAAACTAAGATCGCCAGAGTGACCTTGCGTTCACATCTGTTTTTGGGGAAAGCGAAATTGTTCGCCTCGCGTCGCTCTCCAGCCTAGAACTCGTCGCTCTATGGGCGTTTCGTGGGAAATGTCAATCACTTGAGTATTGGTCTTTCATATAATTGACTTAAATAAAAACACATTTTCATTAGTTTATTTTTGTATGTGCTTCTCATTTCTTAAGAAGCTAAATGGCTATTAATTTTGTTCGTCGTAGTTTAGCTGGTACACATGGCGTGATGTGTCCTGATTGGTTGACGCTTCGTCGCTTCAGCCAAAAAGTTAAACTATTTTCAACTTTTTCCACGCCCTCTCATCGCCTCCTCTGCTTCCCACACGTCGCTTCACGTGCAACGACCAACACTGACGGAAAATTAATAATTAATGTGTCTGGATTTCCAAACGCACAACGTGTTTAATCTCTGTAAAAATGCAGTGACACACATGTAAAAAAAGTGTAATGTGAAAAATTGTCGGAGGCTGTTGGTAACTCAGTGGGTTAGACAGCTGCTAGACATCAAACGTTAGCTTTGTAATTACGTTGCTAGCTTGTGAACTTAGCCCTCGTCTGCCGTGAAGCAGCAATGTCAACACGACAAGAATCTTCCCGTCATTATTCATGTTTGCAATGGAGATCTTTGTGTATATCGTTTTATATGCAATTATTCCCTTTGTATATGTAGACTATATCGGGAAGTCATATTGTTTTAGGACAATATTACTACTCAGTAGGACGATATATATGAGAGCTAGTCAGCTTCCTGCATTTTACACCGTTTTTGGAACAGTTTAAACATACGCCCACAAGCAGCCAGCGAAGAGCGATCCAGGCGTTTGCACGCAAATTTTAAAATGGCAAATGGACAGGGCCCGTGAGAGAGTAAGCTACGGTAGTTAACGGAGCACAACAGGTGACACCGAAGCCACAAAATCAATACAGAAATTAAAGAATATGGAAATAAATGAATCTAAAAATAAATAAATACAGAAATAAATCATCACAAAAATAAATAAATAGGGAAAAATATTGATTGATAAATGTATAATTGTATATTTGTATATTTTTATGTATAAATATTTTTATTGCAGCATATACTATTTATTTATTTATTATTTTGGCAGACTTGGTCCTCCAAATTTGACAGTACTAATATATATATATATATATGTTCACGTATTTTTGGTGTTTAAAATGCTTACAAATATTTATCAGAAAGTATAAATTTCTTCCACAAGAAAACCAGGTAAATTCCAGTAAAGTGCAATATCCATTTTAATTGTGAGAGATGCAGTGAGAGAGGCAGTTAAATGCGTGGACAAAATGTAGACAAAATGTAGACAACACCACAGCAAAAAGGACTGTTACTTTCAAGTACGGTAACTAATGGTTTTAGGCTTAGAGAAAGCCAAAAGATATCTTCAACCCACAACGTCTGCTGCCAATTATTAAACATTGCTTGGGATCCATAATTGTATGGTCAGGAATCTTATGGGAATCATCAATCAATAATTTCTTTACAATTTTCCAATATTCCAGGATGATTACACCCCTATACAAACTATAAATTGTTATGGGAAGTTCCTCTTTCGTTCCTTAAACTAAATGATAGATTTGGGATAAATAAGTTGCATAGTATGTTTAGGGCATCAAACTGGTGTACGGAAAGTCCCTTTTTCTAACTTCCCAAACAACAAGCTGAAACCTCTTTTATTCTGTCTGTGAGCAAGACAGTTAGCCTTTTGCTGCTCCTGTCCCTGAAACATTCCCCCAGGTTTTGCTGTAAATATGCATTGGTTCCTAATCAAATTACTTGTTTAAATAATGCTAAAATATGAACTAAAAATACAAAGATGGACCAACAAATTTGGACCAACAAAAATTTGGACCAACAAATTTGGACCAACAAACACATGTAGATAAAATCAAGAAAGGAATATACTGAAAAATGTAATAATCATCTTCTGTTGTGAGCAGAAGAAACCTGACTAAACAATTGTATTCACAGGGGGAGAAGGGAAAGAAGGGGAAAAAAGGGCCTAAGGGAGAGAAAGGAGAACAGGGTGCCCCTGGATTAGATGTACCATGCCCATTGGTATGTCCAGTAGGTGACGTAAGACTACGGACCCCAAATTGAAGGACCCCCCCGGTGAACACAGCAACCATGTATTACCCCCCAGCCCCTTAAAAATATACAATAATTCAAATCTGAAAAAAGGAAGGCCATATTAAGTATTTTTATCCTGTATGAAGACTTGGGCAAAGAAACAAAAATTCCATTAATTATGTTATCATTATAAGAGAATGGGCTGGATCTTGGTGTCTGAAGGTCACAGGGTGGCTCCTTCCCCTTCAATGTATCCCTGTTGCAGGGGGATGCATGGGGTTCTCCATCCACACCTGTCCCAGTAACACTCCCAGGTCATGTTTACAAACAGGGGTTCCGGGGATTTAAGGGTGATAAGGGAGAGCCAGGGCAGCCTGGTCTGGATGGGCTGGATGCCCCGTGCCAATTGGTACAGTATTTCTCTTTTCTTCTACTTCTCCCATGCTAACATAAAAAGTCTAAATGTGATGTTGTTTTCTTTCACACTTTGACTTTTTTGCACGTTGTTGGACTGTCTACAGTAACTAATTATTAACATCTTGAAATAAAGATAATTTTAAGTATATTTAAATATGTATTTTTTGCTTTTCTTACCCATGCATGGCTTCAAGCCTGATAATTTGTCCCATTAACCCACCCATTGACCAACTCCCATTTTCAGGTAT
Organism: Umbra pygmaea; assembly: GCA_016801145.1. Classification (NCBI taxonomy): domain Eukaryota; kingdom Metazoa; phylum Chordata; class Actinopteri; order Esociformes; family Umbridae; genus Umbra; species Umbra pygmaea. The sequence continues at coordinate 19,166 of JACXGM010011995.1, forward strand.
TTTCATGTTTTGTACATTACAAAAACACAACACACTTCTCCCTGACTTCCACACTTCTTCATCTGACTGCAAGAAATCCATCCTAGATACACCTTTATCATATAAATAATTACTTTAATTGAATGCCCCTGTATGTTATTGTAAAGCACATGATCAATTGATTGATATTCCCTTTTGAGATGTATCCTTCTAACTGTAACCCCTGCTCCAATTTATTGAAGGAGTTTACAGGAACTGTTTATCTTTTTATAAAAATGCATCCTTAAATGTGTTTTCCTTAAAAACAGTGTTTCTCCTCTTTAACATCCCCACTTCCTAATCTCTAACCCTGGAAAGCTAGTAGTCATATTGGGATTAATTTAGGTTTGTTCTTCATGGAAAGAGTCCATGCAAGAGCAGCATGGACCTGACTTCTCCTACCTTTAACTCCCTCCATCCCTTCTGTGTTTGTACCAATTGGGCACACCATGACCAAGGAGAGAAGATATGAAATCAGTTATTGCTCCAGACCTTTTAAACCAGCTAAATCTAAAATATTTTATCCTTGTTTGGTTTCAGAGAGAAGTATTTTTATCTTTATCATTAATGAATGTTGTGCAATACATGGAACAATGATTTCTTTATTGCCTAGTGTAATTTATGTTTTACAATACTTAGCTACTGTACATCCACATAGAAAAAAACATTCTAAGTGTTCATGTTTGCTGTAATTATTTTTACCTCTCACATATTAGTACATTGATTGATTATACATTGATTGTATTATAACTTTGAGAAAACACATTGCATGGTTACATTCATATGATAAGTTATTCAAGATGCAATACAGTATGTAACTTTCTATACATTTTTCTGGGCGAGGAGAATTTCAAATGGATTTTTATAATCATTAGTTTAATATAAGTTTTGGTAACACTTTCCGATAAGGGTACACGAACTAACATTAAAGAATACATTTTTAAACATGAACGAATGATGAACAAATACATTAACAAGAAATTAATAATGAAAACTCATACTGTACCACTAATGTACGAATGCATTAACTAATAGTCATTACTGTCATTTGTACATGTTTATACCTGACATTAACTCATGTGGATTTTTGCATGAACAAACACTGTCTGCTGTAATCTGTTATTGTTGATTCATGTCGCAAACTCATGTAGCTGTTGGCATGAACAAAGCACTACCTAATATATGAACTATTCATGATAGAATGATAAACAAAGACTTAAACAAACAATTAATAATCAAAACCATAACTTTATTAATGATTTACAAATGCATTAACTAGTGTTGTTTGTTCATGTTGACACAGGACATGAACTCATGTTTTACCTTCCGATGGCTTTACAAATTTATATTTTTCATTGATGTGACTGTTCATTACTTGGATTTACCGTTCACTTGCCTCCACTAACTGAAATGTCATTACTCATCTCTTCCATCATTTTTGTCCAGGGCTGTTGTCTTTACACTTTTACTTAATCCTGTCACTCTTGACAGAAGGATTATGTGCAATCAATATGATAATGCATGAATGTACAGCAATTCATTAGTTCAGATTCCTTTGGGATGCTTAGTAACATGTGAGCTGTCAGTAGGAATTAGGCATTCTTAACTGAGAGTTCCTTATTAGTTAATCATGTTTACGCTCAAACATAATGACATCAAGTCTACCGCAGGACGTGATGAAAAAACACATGACACATTCAAATGTATAAAGTCAGTAATCATAACATCAGTCAGTTAAAACATCTTCATAATCTGATAAGTTTATTACAATTAAGTTTTGCATCTTAAACATCCAAACACATACAGGCAGTGATTTGCAATCAAGGATGTTTTACAGTTATAAAGTGAATAAACCAGTCTTCAGCGCAGAAACCATGATCCACTTATTATGCATAATCCATTATGATTTATTTGCAACTAAATAAATAAGTTTAGCCAGATTTTCCCCTCATTCAAGTCCTCGTTTCAAAAGCGCTCATAGCATCAGTCCTAGTTCGTTCTGTGCTGTGGCAGTCAGGCAGTGTTTGGCGCATGCTCAGTATCATCAGCTCATCGGTTCTCAAATCGAACATGTCCGAAATTAAAAGTTCTCGTTCAGTGCACTGTTGATTCGAAAACTGTTGCAACTAATTCATGACTCGATAACAAGAACTGTTGACAGAATGGCCGTGTACATTAACAGTAGGTTAAGTCAGTGTACTGTTGAAGTAACTGAATAACTCTGCGAAGTTGGTTTATTTAGAGTCAGAGGGAGAGTCAAGCATGGCAAAAAGTGAGTAACTATATAAATGTGTGGATTAGTGCTTCATGGAGATGCGAACTGTTTGGAATGATTCAGTTCGATTAGGTGAACTGGTTTGACCGGTTGAATAAAAAGATCCTGTTGAAAAGAACGATTTGTTCGCAAACCGGACGTCAATACTGCGCGTGTGTATTAGTGATGGGAAGTTAGATTAATTTTACTGACTCGTATCTTTGGATCTCGTTCATTCAAATGAACGAATCATTTTGATTCATATCGTTTATTTGCGTATGCGCAAATCAAAATGGACAAAAATAACCAGTATACTGATCCGTATCATATGTACTGAATCATAGAAATAAAAAGCCTTCGCAAAAAAGGAAATCATCAACTTTATTATCAGACTCAAGGTCCAGTCAGAACACAAACATGACACACAACATCCACTAAAAACAGAAAGAATCCACAATACTGCATTTCTATAAAAGACACTTATACCAGTGTTTCCATAGTGGTGATTGGTATCGTATGGCACTAAACCTTGGATTTACCAGCAGCATAACAATATTGTTCTGGGAGACGTTCAGGCGACAAATAAATTTGTACATTAAACTCCTCAATAATGCCTGGAAGGTGCTGACCCCTGCATTGCAAAACAGGTCACTAGCACTAGAGTACCTGGGTTTGTTGAGCAGTATCCTCATACAGTCATTATATGCAACCTTAAGCTTCTGCATACTTGCCTTTTTAAACTTAGTCCATAAGGGAGCAGTATACAAAGGAGTGCAATAAGCTCTAAACAGACTCAGAAAAGAACAAAATGAATTAACCATATACTGGATCATAGAAGTAATGCACCTGCGCAAATCCAAAAACATTTAAGATAATGAACTAATCTCATACGACGTCTGGTAGAAAGATTTACATTTAAGGCAATAAAAGAAGCTGTCGGTGTGTTCACTTCCATCCCACAGCCTGGAGTTGAATCAAACATTTGTCCATTTTAGGCAGTGTGCATAAGCAAAATGTTACAGCCTACTCATAATCAATTCATTATAACAAAGATGTTCAGTGGGCAAGCAGTAACACGGAAACGTGTGTAGTAAACCCATTATTTTAAATATACAGCGTCATATGACTTTGTAAGTACAACAATTAACATAAAGCTTAAAATATATATTTTGTACATAATCCTATAATTGGATCAACAGATCCCTATGTAAGCTATGATTACAGTGCATCTGTCAAAAAATTTGGTCAGACAAGTTAAGTGGCACAATTTTGTGAGTCTTCCGTCTCTCAGTCTACAGTGATGAGCAAGCATGTGCAAATCCAAAACAAAATCATACTGAGTAATAGAGTAATGTGCCTGTGCCAAAATGAACGATATGAACGATTCAGGTACTAATACAGAGTAGTGTACTGGATCATAGAAGAAATGCGCCTGTTTCGAAAAAGAACAAAATGAACGACTTGTGTACCAGTACCAAGCAATGTACTAGTATCGAGCAGTATACTGAATCATAGAAGTATTGCGCCTGCGCCAAAAAGAACGATATGAACGACTCAGGTACTAGTAATGAGCAGTATACTGGATCACAGAAGTAATGCGCCTGCGCAAAAAAGAACAAAATGAATTATCCAATATGAATCGTACGTACCGGTCTTTCAAAAGAGTCATTCAAAAAGAATAAATCGTTCATAAATTGCCCATCACCAGTGTGTAAGCGAGGGAGAAAAAATAGACAAAAGTGTAGATGAGAGGTAATAAAAAGAGAGCAAATTAACAGATTTAAAGTTGACAAAGTGATAAAAGTAAGTGTATTAACAACCTAAAGAAAAAATATAGAAGACAGGATAAGGAGAAGCTGGAATATTCCGTTTTCCACCTCTATTTGTCTCGGTATGCTGGCGAGCTGCATGATGCTAACATTTCTAACTGTGCGTGCAGCGCTATGTTGCCTGTATTTGATTTAAGGTATAAGCTAGAGCTAAATGTTAAAATGGCAAAATGTATTTGGTCACAATAATTGGGCGGGTAAAGGTTAGGATGGGGGTAAAATATAGAAAGCAATAATACAGGTTCTTCTCAAGAAATTAGCATATTGTGATAAAGTTCAGTATTTTCCATAATGTAATGTTAAAAATTAAACTTTCATATATTTTAGATTCATTGCACACCAACTGAAATATTTCAGGTCATTTATTGTTTTAATACTGATGATTTTGGCATACAGCTCATGAAGACCCCAAATTCCTATCTCAAAGAATTAGCATATTTCATCTGACCAATAAAAGAAGTGTTTGTAATACAAAAAAAAGTAAACTTCAAATAATTATGTTCAGTTATGCACTCAATACTTGGTCGGGAATCCTTTTGCAAAAAATGACTGCTTCAATGCGGCGTGGCATTGAGGCAATCAGCCTGTGGCACTGCTGAGGTGTGATGGAGGCCCAGGATGCTTCGATAGTGGCCTTAAGCTCATCCAGAGTGTTGGGTCTTGCGTCTCTCAACTTCCTCTTCACAATATCATACAGATTCTCTATAGGGTTCAGGTCAGGAGAGTTGGCAGGCCAATTGAGCACAGTAATACCATGATCAGTAAACCATTTACCAGTGGTTTTGGCACTGTGAGCAGGTGCCAGGTCGTGCCGAAAAATGAAATCTTCATCTCCATGAAGCTTTTCAGCAGATGGAAGTATAAAAATGCTCCAAAATCTCCTGATAGCTAGCTGCATTGACCCTGCCCTTGATAAAACAGAGTGGACCAACACCAGCAGCTGACGTGGCACCCCAGACCATCACTGACTGTGGGTACTTGACACTGGACTTCAGGCATTTTGGCATTTCCTTCTCCCCAGTCTTCCTCCAGACTCTGGCACCTTGATTTCCGAATGACATGCAAAATTTGTTGTTGTTTTGTTGTGCTGCTTCTCTGTAGCCCAGGTTAGGCGCTTCTGCCGCTGTTTCTGGTTCAAAAGTGGCTTGACCTGGGGA
>JACXGM010011996.1:0-24394 GCA_016801145.1 Umbra pygmaea
GGCCGCAAGAGGCCGCAGTTCCCGCTCAAGCCTCCCGGCCGCAAGAGGCCGCAGTTCCCGCTCAAGCCTCCCGGCCGCAACAGGCCACTCCCGCTCAAGTCTCCCGGCCGCAAGAGGCCGCTCTCCTGGGGTCCTTGAGCAGTGGGGTGTCAGGTCCCCCTCCTATGCAAGGTAGATTGTAACAGGCTGTATAATATATATACATACACTCTGTAAATCATCTGGATAACAGCTTACTACATGACTTAAAGGTAAAAATGTAATTGTCTGGGATTTTATAATGAACTTTTGTAAACCTCCCATCTTGGGCTGATGACAAAAACTAATAAAAAATGTTATAGTTTTATACCACTTTACCAACAGTTATTAATTGATGCGCAAGGCGCTTTATTATTATTATTATTATTTTATACTTTCTATTGTTCTTTGTCACTTTTTCATCTCCCGCAGTCTTTACAATATTTATTCCATTCCTGCGGGACAATATCCAAATATCAGGTAGCTCGCTTGTCGATTTGTGATTGATCGACCATTTATTTTTTTATTGCCGTTTATAAGAGATTTTAATGGGTGAATAATTATATTGTAATTGAATTGTTTGACCAGCAGGTGGCAGTCTATACTAAAATCTGGCTAAATTCACCCCTTCTAGTTATGACTGTCCTACCTAGAGGGATGGGAAATCAAGATCAAGAATTTTTTACATATAAATAGTATCATATCTCACTGTAGATGCTTTAAAAACAGTTTCTGAACACATTCGAAGCGAGAACATATCACGTTTCTAAATCTGCAATCAGATCTACAGAGTAATAATATGTTTTCCGATCTATTACTTGTTCACAGGTTAACCAACGTACCTGTCTGACACCAAGAAATGATTTATGCATGCCACAATTGTACTTTTTTTTTACAGTAATTGAACACAGCATCGTCAAAGTTGGTATTGTGCCTTTACCAGATACGTGTTTTGTCCATCGTTGATTCAACGAATGCATCTCAGAAAAAAAGTGCATCGCATTATGTTATCTAATTTTAGGTTATTGTAGTTTTGTGTGCTCTCAGTTTTTCCTGTCATTGAATACATTTGGCCAGCATATCTTGTTATAAAAGATGAAGTACTACTACTTAGAAAGTAGCCTACATATAGCCTAATAACCTGTTAGAATAATCAGGGGTGTAGTGATTACCTTTTAATTTGTGAAATAGTGTTTACTCACGTTTTCATTTAGTTAATTATCGTTTACCCAATTAATATTTAATTCCCAGCATTGTTTTAGTCATCGATAAAAAAGAATTCTGATGCTACTATTGTGAATTTTTTTAAAAATAAACCTTGTTATGGTAAATGAACAGAACAATAATCAAAAATGTGTAGTAAGATATAAATATATATGTATAGCTGAAGCAGAAAAAACTTTGAGAAAATATTAAATGAAATTAAAAGAAATCTTAGCCACGGTCACCACTTACTAAATGTATTTAATGGCCAGATGTGGTTGTTATGCTTCTATAAATATTATCCTGTGTTGTTTGATACCATTTGGAAGCTATGAATCTTAGGGAAATTATGCAACAGAGACAAAAGTTATACAATATTGAATAATTGTTCCCTGTATTATGTAGAATTCCTTGCAGGAAGGTGACTGACAGTGTTGATTTAAATAGAGAATGCAGAAATGTGGCCGACAGGGATATTTTAATTAAGAAAGTAGGATGTCCTTGTGCAGTGTCCCGGAGAAACAATACAGCCAGGTGTTGTCTGAGTCCTTGTCTCCGTAGGAGGTGAGGCCAAGAGATTTGCATATAGATGCTAGACAAGCGGGCGCCATGCAACCGGTACATTTGTTGTCTTAGCCATTGGTAAAGCTTTTTAGGCCAATAGGAAAACCAGCATTGAGTTCTGATGATGATGTAATTTGCTCGATAAGTTGTGTACGGGCCTTTGTTTGAGAGCTTGATCATGATGAAACTCGGCTTTAAGAATAATTAAAGTCTTTTGCTCCTTCAAATTCTCCGGACTCTGAATTCATTATTGATGAATAAATGCATTAAAATATATGACACTGCTGCATTAGGTAGACCCACATTTTCCATCAAGACCGCCTTAATTCTTCATGGCATTATGGTTTGTGCTTTTATTGGCTAGAATCATCAGTTAAGATTATATACGGTATGCAGGTTGTTTGTCTATATGGTTCATTGGTTTATTGGCTAGACTGTTCAGTTAAGCCAACATACTGTATATAGAATGTTTGTCTACCGTATATGGTTTGTTGTTTATCCATACGGTTCGTTCTGTGGTTACCCGAGATGACAGATTCATAGCTTGTTTTCCGTTTTCTGTCTGTTTTTTGAACATCGGTGAAATGAGCACTGGAATAGTTAGGCTAAGCACTGGGGTTAGTAGTCAGGGAAATAGGAGGGGTTGCTCAACAGGGTACGTTTTATTTCGCTCTCAATGCAGCTTGTCAGCTGTCACAGTCTCAGCCGAAGTGTAGTTTTAGTGGCCAAAACATCTGAACTAATAGCAAGACAAGCTAGCCAGTCTTCACAATACATTAGTAATTAAGCTAGGTAGTCATGATATATCTTTGTTGGAAATTGTGTGATATAAACATGTTGTGTCTGAGGGAGCTGAAAACGGAACAGTTCATGGGGACTGTAGACAAGGTAGCTAGGTTATGATGGGGGAGCATCACTCCCTGTACACTAGCAAGTGTAATTTGCTATGATTAAGACCCCATTATTTTATAGCAGGTCATAGATTTTAAATTATTAACTAATTTAAAGAATGGAATGTTTTTGTTTAAGTGTTTATTTAGTGAATTAACTACAAGCACATCAATACTGGAAATAATGCCACATAAAGATGATTGAATTCCCCTCACCTCTCTGCATGTAGTGTAAGGTATGGTAACTAGCCCCCAGGGGCAAATACCCGCCCTCTTTATTTCACATAATGCCGACAGCATGTCACCAAATGTATTCCCTAATATTTTCCCTGGCTGGCACTGATCATGCACAACTAAAATTGTATTTTTTACTCCGCATTTTATTTAGTTAATTTTTGGTTACCCATTTAATATTTTCCCGATCTGAACACAAGGAGTCACTGGAGAGTGACGTGGCAGGATAGACTTGTCTGACTTATCTAACCAAAATCCTGGGCAGTGCTATGGCAATTTTTCACTGCCTAATGCAGTGGGCCTTAGTAATTTCAGACGCATAGATTACGGTTTGTGTTTAAGACAAATAGGGCTGCTAGTCGAGAATTTAGCGTTGGCGCGGGCGGAGCCTGTTCCATTGTATGCAGCCACTTCATTAGGTACACCTGTTCTTAAATGCAAATATCTAATCAGCCAATCAAGTGGCATCAAGTCTATGCATGTAGACATGGTCAAGACGATCTGGTGAAGTTCAAACCAAGCACCAGAATGTGAATGAAGGGTTATTTAAGTGACTTAGAATGTGACTTTGAATGTCTTTTGCTGTTGTAGCCCAAGTTCAAGGTCCAATGCATTGTGCATTCAGAGATGCTCTTCTAGGATGTGACCTGTACCACTGCTTGAAGAAAGTGTCAGTAGAGAGTAGAAAACTGACAGTAGAGTTGAGTTTGAGTCCATCTTCATCCCGAAAATGTCCAACCAGCTCATCTTTAATAATACCAGCCCATACCAGTACCCCACCTTCACCTTGCTGGCATCTGAGTTGAAGTGGAGCTCTGTGCCCATTACTGATCCAGCCACGGGTCCATCCATCTGGTCCGCCAAGACTCACTCTCATCTCTTCAGTCTATAAAACCTTTGAAATATCTGTCTTCAGATATTTCTTGGCCCATTTTTGACATTTCAACTTATATTACTTGTTCAGTGGTGGTTGGGTTTCAGCCTTCCTTACCTTGGCCATGTCTCTGAGCACTGAACACCATGTACTTCTGGGCACTCCAGGTAGGTTGCAGTTCTGGAATATGACAGCACTGGAGGATAATGGGTTCCTGGTAGCTTCATGTTTAAGTCTTCTCAAATTCTTGGCAGTTAATTTGCATCTTTTTTCTCAACACGTTTCTTGCAACACTCTTGACTATTTGCAACAAAACGTTTGATGGTTCTGTGATCACGCCCCAATATCTTAGCAATTTCAAGAGGGCTGCATCCCTCTGAAATACTTTTTACAATTATTCACATTCAAGTGTCAATATTAAGAGTAAATTAAATATCTTTATTGACCCATTTGGCCTGAGTAACAGAAGCTGCCTGATAATTATACACACCTTGATATAGGGTATTGATCTCCTTAGGCCACACCCTCCCTCATTACACAAACACACATCACCTGATATGCTTAATTCCAATAAGCATTCCAGTTTATACAGCTTGGAGTTACAACATATGCATAATAATGATGATATGGTCAAAATACTGACTTGCCTAATAATTGTGCATACAGTGTACACGTCGCACACATTGGCCCCATTGTGGGCATGTGATTATTGTTTACTTTGATCTGTTTTTACTCAGAAAGACAGAATGTCACAGATTTGGGTCAGGCTAACATCACCAGACACCACTGGTATGATTTTGACTAAAGTTGGTTGAGTGATGTCTTGTTCTAGAAATGCACCATTTACAAATTAAAATATTTGGGACAAAACCAACTCTAATAAGCTCCATTTACAAGACTGTTTAAAATCCAACCGTATTGTGCTATTGATTATGTTACATTGATTGTAAGATATGTTCAGCAAATGTGTTTTATCATTAATGGGATAACATTGTACATCATTTTAATCAGCTCACTATTCATGCTTCATATAATAAATATCATATAATGTAATAATTTTATGGCAACTTTTGATCACACATTTTGGTGCACCTTTTGACCCTTCAGGTGAAAGGAATTGTTTCAGGAAATTCAGCTCTTGTCCCACTTACACGCATTCAGACAAACACATGGATACCATTTTCATGATTCTCCGTGATATTTAGACAAGTCGAATGTAGCGTGCATTATAGCTTAGCACAGTTATTGAGGACATCTATCCATTACTCATTCAAAAGCATAGTGCTTGGTTGTTTATATGTGTGCCAAATTATACACCACCGTTTTTTCTTTCTAAATTGTTTATTTGTTTTATTAGACATTATATTATATCAGTTTCCTTGTTCATGTAGGTACCTATTTTGGTTTGTGCCTGTGCTCTTTCCCATGAGATTTGTGCAGTTCAAACAATACTCTTTGCAGTATCGCTAAAAGAGGGCACAGGCAGATACCAAAGCAAGCTAAATAGTAATCTATAGTGGTTCTTTTTCTCCCCTCCTAACTGGTTAGTACAAATTCACTTCCTTCAAGAACATGTCGTCTGGTTCTTATTACACCGCTCATTCAACATGGACACCTCTATTCAGTAAGCATGTGGAATAGAAATATTCCCAATTACCCGTATAGACTTTACCAGCAGTGGCTCATATAACTGAAATAACGATATGCATTCCTGTTTTCTTTTTGTTATTGTCACTGATTGTTTAGTCAAATCAGAATTGAGCAAAGGCGGTTCTTAAACACGTTGAGGGAACTCAACCAATGAGAATTATTGGAAGGGGTTTAGCATAGGATTTGGGTTTCCTGTTCAAGGCAGGCTGAGTATAGCAATCCATATAGCTTATGCAAACGTTAAGTGAACCAACTGACCAAATACGCAAGATTTACATTTGTGTTTCAGAGATTACATAATGTATTCACAAACGAAACTTCCACAACTGAACACACAGGTGCCAGATCTACACAAAAGGAATCGCTGCAGAGCTACTTGGCAAGGTACACCAGTCTGCTACGTGGTGCCCCCAGAATTATATTTATTCTGGACATGTATATATGTATGTGCAATTCAGTTGCTGTATCCCCAAACCTTTCTTTCATATACACAGCTTTTTCTTTACATGGAATTGTATGGCTAAGTTTCTAACATTCTAATGGCAATGTCACCATATGGGTAATTAAAGTTGATTATATGATAAATCACTTATAAAAGTAATTTATAGGGCTGTAACGATATGCGTATCACGATTAGATATGCACTCCAGAGCCCATTCGGCTGGCAACAGTATATAATGCCCGCCTCCCGAAATCGGATATTTCATTTCAAAATAATAGCGCTCCTCATTCATTATATTAATCATTGTTTGTTCATTTCATAGATAGGTAGTGGGTCCATGTTCATGTGTTGCAACAATTAGTCTATTTTGGGTAACAACAGACTCTAGTGAATGATTTTTAAATGTACTCGTGTTTTTTTACATGAGACACTGACAATATATTCAATCAAATTGTGTACAACTTATTTGTTAATGTTTTTAGTAATAAGTTATTAAAAACATGTTAAATGTGCCGTTTTTGCTATCATATACTCTTCTCATTTCTTTACACACAAAACAATTGCATTTGGTTACATTTCAGCTTTACAATGAATTCACAATGTTTATTGCAATGAATTAAAACTAGCACTATTAGTTTGAAATGAAATATCCGAGTTCATGTTGCGGGCATTATATACTGTTGCCAGGCTCTGGAGAGCATATTTAATCTTGATATGCATATCGTTACAGCCCTAGTAATTTATTGAACCAACATGTATCCGTGTCCAGACTAACCTGGTCCTGGGTTAATCCTGTTAGCCTCTGGTGTCGTGTACTCTGGCTTGGCTCCTCCTCCATACTTAGCCAGCAGTTCCTGGAGTCTCCCTTTGTAGTTCGGGTTTGATCCAGTGGTGTCCCCACCCATCACCCCACTCAGGAACCCACTCAGATGCTTCAGGGCCTCCCTGGCAGCCCACTGTTCTGCCTGCTGCTTTTTGGGGGCTGCTTCTGAGAGAGGATCAGAGAGGTACAGGTGACTGACTTGGAAAAACTTTTCTTAATCAATGTCTATAAATAATCAGAATTGCTATTGTAATAAAACAACGTTTGTATTCATTTTAACCTGGGCTGTTGAAGGTGAGCTCGCCTACGATTCCCAGAGTACAGCTGTGTTTTCCATCCATTGTTGTTACACATTCTTCCTTTGGGGGGGCAGACTGTTTCTGTCTGAAGAATTCCAACACACACTGTTGTTCTCCACCTGAGGGCAGCCACAACAACAGCCAGTCACCAAGGAAATACAACTTTCTGGTAGTGATCTACATCTCTGGAAAAAATGCATAGACCACTGCAAATTTTTCTTAAATCAACCTCATAAAAAACCTCTGGAATGTGATCAAGAGGAAGATGGATGGTCACAAGCCATCAAACAAAGCTGAGCTGCTTAAATATTCGGACCAGGAGTGGCATAAAGTCATCCAACATCAATGTGAAAGACTGGTAAGAGCATGCCAAAATGCAGGAATGCCAATTATTGTTATTATACAATTATTATTATTTTACTAAATATTGATTTCTGAACTCTTTCAAGGTTTACCCACTTGTAGTGAGTTGTTTAAAATGTACTTATTGTCTTTGCATTATTTAAGGTCTGACAACACTGCATATCTTTTAGTTATTTTTGAACAGTTGTCTTTTTCTGTAAATAAATGCTCTGAATGACAATAGTTTTATTTAGAATTTGGGTGAAATGTTGTCAGTAATTTATGCAATAAATTAGTGTTCATTTTACCCAAACACATACCTATCAATAGTAAAACCAGAGATTCTGATTAGTTGCAGAGGTCTCTTGAAGTTTTTCCAGAGCTGTATGTCAGTTTGCATTATGTTCTCCCCTACATCTTGTCTGTGGACATACCTGCTCTGTTTGGAGGATCCAGTGACAGGGCCTGAAGTAGGCTGCAGTAGGCTGCCTGTAGCGCCCCCTCTTGAGTGGAGGCCTCACATGGCACCCGGTCCTTCTGTATACGTACCGTCACACACGCAAAGAACTGCTTGATGTCTGAAAGAACAGGTAAAAGGATCTAGCATTCATTTGTACATTTTTGTTGTAATTTTACTCCAAGTGGAGTGAGTTGCAAGTGATTCTGTGTACCTGAAGAACCACTGCGCTCCTCAGGGAGGGTGGGCGTGGCTTGGCGGGTGTCTGCCACTGAGGCCCCTCCTTCATGGGTTTTTCTGGCAATCGTGTTATTTTCTACGACGGTGGTATCCATGGCCATGGTGTCCATGGTGACTGTGGGGTCCATGGGAGCCGTAGTAACAGAGCTATCCATGGGTGTCACTAAGATTTCCTGTCTCTCAGCTGGGTTCACGATAGGCATCATGGTAGCTGATGGGATGGGAGGGCAGGCCTCACCTTCCTCTGACTGCACTTCTTTCTCTTTGCCCTCCCCCTCCTCTCCTCCTCGGTCAGTTACCTTATAAATAGGTGGGTCCAGCTGTGGGGTCTGGGCCTCAAGCAGCTCTTTCAGGGCACTAACATAGTTCTCCCCTAACACTTTCTTGCTGCTGAGCACCCCGGAAAGTCGCTGGAAGGCCACTTTAGCTGCCTGCTGTTGTGCTTGTTTCTTTTTGCTGCAACCCTCTGTAGTCAAAGAGAAACAGTTATATTCTAAACATTATAAAACACAGTACGTCTTTAAACATGTAACTATTTACCTTGTCCAACACATTTAAATGCAAACATTACACAGAACAAGTTTTATACAGAATAACGAGGTTAGCTTAAAAGGTGGATGTGGGAGTTACCAGCATTCTAGTGAAACACAGAAAATACAGTTGGCCCAAGAAAAATGTGGGTCACCCATGTATATTACCAGAAGTTGTCTCAATCAAAAGAAATTCACAGTGCTTTATTGTTCCACATTTTGTTATGTTACACACTTATTCTGAAATGGATGAAGTTCATTATTTCCCAAAAAACTCTACAAACAATACCCAATAATTAAAATGTGAAAGAAGTGTGTTTGAAAACTTAACAAAATGTGGAAAAAGTGAGAACTTTCCAGATGCACAGTAAACTGTTTGTTTTTAGAAGTAGAAAAGCAGGTGATGGGGCTGAGATCATTGAGGAAGAAGGCCTGAAAATGAAGGACCCCATATGATCCAACCCCAGCTGATTTGCAAGGACCCAGTTTAAGCAACCTCTTCTAATCACATTCAGCAGTTATTAAACAAAAGTAGAAGTCAGGTGCGCTCTGTTGGGAACTGTACTCGGGGAGAGGCAGCAGCGCAGGACAAACTAACAGAGTGAAGTTTTTAAAAATAAAAAAGTACAATGATATTTGTGTTTCAGAAATGTTTAGGATTAAATATAATCATTATTGATGTTTATAAAATACTGCCTTTGATTTCCTGGTTGCCTGAGTATATATTTAAATTCAATGGATCACAATATATTTTATTGGGAAGCATCCATTTTGTAGCATGTGTCGTTACCCAAGACATAGAAGGTGATTGGTCCAGTGAATCGAAGGGTGCAGTGGTAGCTCCTCCCCTCCTCATTTACAGTGACAGCTTCCAGTGGGGGCTGGACATCCCGAGTTTCACAGTGCTTCAGGACCGCAGCCTTGGAGAAGGAATCTGGGGTACACCAAAAGGGTTTCCATGACAACATTTTGATGGGCATGGTATAAAACAGAGTTAAAATAGACATGAATTACTATATTGGTGAGGTTCTTTAACCTGATTGTGGTAGATTCAACAGGACAGCTAGTTTCCTGTAAGCAGACTCCACAGCCTCAGTTTCCTCAGAATGACTGTCTCCAGAGGGAATGTTCGTATTGAGGACCACAGTAACACTCCCAAAGAATGTGGGGCCTAAATAATAATAAAGTTACATGGTAGAGATCAATCACATATTGATAATGACAAGCATAGCATGTCCACATGATAGTATGGTATTAGAATTGATACCACCAGTTTGATTGGATGAGGAAGCACCTGTGCATGAGATGTTTGTTGGTTGGTCCGACTGGTTACTGGATGCCCCTCCCTCCTCTGTGTCATTGGCTAGCTCACTCAGGTTGGCAGGTAGCTTGCTCAGAGCCAGCTTAGCGACTTCCTGGTGTGCAGTTTTTCGACCTCGGTACACCTGAGTACCTTCAAACGCAAGACCTCTCACCATTACACGGCCCCTGTAACCTGGATGGGGCCACGTTGAGCGAAGTTAGAGTTTTTTGTAATAATATTACAAATAATAATAGGACAAAAATGTATTAGGCTTTTAGGTAAAATACTGGGGTTAAATAATGGAAACACATCACAATTACCTCAGAGTATGTGTGCTGATATACAATCAGTTTTGCCTTCTAGAAATATCGAATTGCATGAACATACTGTAGATCAAGGACAAGGGTTAGTGTTAATGTTCAGACCTACCGGAAGCCTCCTTTATTTCTGAGAACACAGGCTCCGGCCACCCTCGTCTCTGGGCCTCTTCATAGAGGTGGTTCTTATATCTGAAGACTTCACTATTAAACTCAGAATCTGGAAAACACAACACTGCCATCAGTAGGGCTGAACACCAGAGTAACTCAACTCTTCAGTGTGGCCAAGGGTGTAAGAGTGAGTTTGATATCGGGGGGGATAATATATGTCTACCAAAATATTCATATTATTGGGGGGGACCACATTACCTGCTTCTAATATTGGTGGGTACCTGTCCCCACTAGCTCCTATGCTCTTGAGTGTGGCTGAATAACTAAACTAAACTCTTCTCTCCAGTATGGCCGAATGCCTCAGTATCGCATCTCTTCCCTTCAGTTTGGCTGAGCACCTCAGCTAGTTAAAGATACATTCTGCAATATTTTAGGCCTCTAGTTCTAAAGCTTGTATATATAGGCACTGACGAGCTAAAACCGGTCCCTGGTCTGTACTTTCTCTGAGGTGGCTAAATTAGTACTTTCTCTATTTCTCCACTGTGTCTAGATGTTGTTGTTTCCCTCTGAGTGTTTGGCCTGCCCTGCAACCTCATTGGACGTCACTGTGCAGCTCTGGGTTAGCTCACTACCTTCACAAGATACCACTGTTTTGAAATGGTAACCAGGTTCGCTCGCTCTCACTAGAATGTAATTAGCTACGTGTTTCAAAATGTCTGCTGCTACAAGCAGTACTGATAACTAAGGCAGGGTTAGTTGGAATTGGGAAGAGAGGAAAATCGGGGCAAAAAAAATCACTAATTATATATACAGTGCCTTGCGAAAGTATTTGGCCCCCTCGAACATTTCGACCTTTTGCCACATTTCAGGCTTCAAACATAAAGATATAAAACTGTTCTTGTTTTAAACTTTTTTGGACACAATCATGAAGTGAAACGAAATTTATTGGATATTTCAAACTTTTTTAACAAAACAAACTGACAAATTGGGCGAGCAAAATTATTCAGCCCCTTTACTTTCAGTGCAGAAAACTCTCTCCAGAACATCAGTGAGGATCTCTGAATGATCCAATGTTGACCTAAATGACTAATGATGATAAATAGAATCCACCTGTGTGTAATCAAGTCTCCGTATAAATGCACCTGCTCTGTGATAGTCTCAGAGGTCCATTGAAAGCAGAGAGCATCCTGAAGAACAAGGAACACACCAGGCAGGTCCGAGATACTGTTGTGGAGAAGTTTAAAGATGGATTTGGATATAGAAAGATTTCCCAAGCTTTACACATCCCAAGGAGCACTGTGCAAGCGATAATATTGAAATGGAAAGAGTATCAGACCACTGCAAATCTACCAAGACCCGGCCGTCCCTCTAAACTTTCAGCTCATACAAGGAGAAGACTGATCAGAGATGCAGCCAAGAGGCCCATGATCACTCTGGATAAACTGCAGAGATCTACAGCTGAGGTGGGCGAGTCTGTCCATAGGACAACAATCAGTCGTATACTGCACAAATCTGGCGTTTATGGAAGTGTGGCAAGAAGAAAGCCATTTCTGAAAGATATCCATTAAAAGTGTTGTTTAAAGTTTGCCACAAGCCACCTGGGAGACACACCAAACATGTGGAAGAAGGTGCTCTGGTCAGAATAAACCAAAATCGAACTTTTTGGCAACAATGCAAAATGTTGTGTTTGGCATAAAAGCAACACAGCTCATCACCCTGAACACACCATCCCCACTGTCAAACATGGTGGTGGCAGCATCATGGTTTGGGCCTGCTGCTCTTCAGCAGGGACAGGGAAGATGGCTAAAATTGATGGGAAGACAGATGGAGCCAAATACAGAACCATTCTGGAAGAAAACCTGATGGAGTCTGCAAAAGACCTGAGACTGGGACGGAGATTTGTCTTCCAACAAGACAATGATCCAAAACATAAAGCAAAATCTACAATGGAATGGTTCACAAATAAACATATCCAGGTGTTAGAATGGCCAAGTCAAAGTCCAAACCTGAATCCAATCGAGAATCTGTGGAAAGAACTGAAACTGCTGTTCACAAATGCTCTCCATCCAACCTCACTGAGCTCAAGCTGTTTTGCAAGGAGGAATTGGCAAAAATTTCAGTCTCTCGATGTGCAAAACTGATACAGACAAACCCCAAGCAACTTACAGCTGTAATCGCAGCAAAAGGTGGCGCTACAAAGTATTAACTTATTTTGCACGCCCAATTTTTCAGTTTTTTATTTGTTAAACAAGTTTGAAATATCCAATAAATTTGGTTCCAATTCATGATTGTGTCCCACTTGTTGTTCATTCTTCACAAACAAATTACAGTTTCATATCTTTATGTTTGAAGCCTGAAATGTGGCAAAAGGTCGAAAAGCTCAAGGGGGTCGAATACTTTCGCAAAGCACTGTGTATATATATATATATATATATATATATATATATAAGCATATATATATATAAGCATATATATATAGGCATATATATATATATATATATATATATATATATATATGCTTGATATAAATAAGATATTATGATATTATAAGATATTATGCATATTAAATAAGTTATTATGCATATCATTTCTCTTCAGATGACAACATGGAGCACAAGTTGCATTGGCTGTTCATGTCTAAAAATATATTTTCTTGTTGAACTCTGACAACTCAATTCAAGTCCATAAACATATCATGCCCTTCAGTTTTGCCAACCATATTTCATCCAACTTAGAGAAACAAACAGTACATCACACACTTCCAGATGTCCTACCTGGCGCTGCGTAGGAAAATTCCTGGCATAGAGGTGAAAAACACCTTGGATTAAAAATTTGGATTTCAAGCTAACTGCGATAAGATAATGACTCTACTTAAATTGTGCATGTAAGAAAAACAATATACTACACATCCACACTAAAATGGGGGGGGGGGGGGGGTTAAAATCACAAAAAGAGTTTCAGAATGCATCGTTAACTCTTCAGTATGGATGGAAATCTCAGCTTCTTAACTCTTCAGTGGGGCTGAATACAGTAATGCAAGACTTCTCTAATCAATTAATCAATCTGTTAGTATTTCTCCATCTGCATGATTTCTCTCTGTATGCCCAGAGTTTTGGTCAACCTCCCTCACCCGGTGCGTGTATATTCCTCTCCAGTGAGTCCACTCTGTTGGTGAGCATGTCCACTCTTTTCTGCACTTCAGTCAGTCTCTCCCACTGTGGCGCCAGAGTCTCCTGCAGGTCCTTGTTCCCCTCCAGAAACATCCAGACACACTGCCGCTCCTCTGGCTACGGAGACACACTCATGCATGTAAGGGATTTGATGGAACTAACATTTATTTTTCTAACACCTAACCAAAAACTTGACCTCGAAAACATACCCCTGACTCCCAAACCTAACCAGATACCTCATTATAACCATAATCTCAAGCCCAAAAAAATATTTTAAGTAGGTGAGGTCCAGCAAAACATCTTTACTTGTGATTTGCAGTATAATTGTGGAAATTCTTACAGTAAGGGCTGTCTCTTGGTCTTTTTCGTAGCGTTGGGACAGACACTCCAACTTTTCCTTCAATATCTGTTGTTCCTGACTCAGGAACTGCTCCATTTTCCTGATGTCTTCCGTTGAAGCAGCTGGACTATCCGACTCAACCCGGTTCACCATGAAACCAAAGTCTTTATTTTGGATCTGAGACAAAGATACAGGTCAGGTGGACTTATATAAGAACATGCCCCTGATGTGCTGTACACATATGAACATACACACATACCTGGTCAATCTCCTCTGCCAGCTCCCTGAGATCAGGGCAGTCATTTTCTAAAGCATGTCCCAGGGCTTTCATTTGCCTAAGATAAGTTTCTAAATCCATCCTCTTCACCCTGAAGTCAGCCGAGTGCATCACTTTGTTTCTTACAATTGTCACCTGCACAAACATTTAGCAGAAATGTAAACATCTGAGCGTGTTTGTTTGTGTGTGTGTGTGTTTAAGAATGTTTACCTTTGTGATTAGATTGGGTTCCACAAATTTCCGAAAGTAGATACAACTGGACATGAGGCTGAGAAATGCAGAGATGTCAAACTCATCCACTGTGGTGTGCTCCCTGTTTCCAAAGCTCATGTGGACCTAAACACACACACACACACAACACAGACACCTTTTACAATAACTGACATGCAGTCCAACACACACAATAGACACATTTTGAAATATATAATGTAGATCAAAACACAACACAGACACAAAATCAAATAATTGATGTGCCTTACCTTGGCCACCTCCCATTGTTTTGTAGGCCAGAGGTATGGCTTGGAGTTATGCCAGTACACAGGTCCTCCTTTATGGTAAGACAAAATTGCATCTCTCCATTGCTCACACACTTCTTTACACACCTTAGGAACCTATATTAAGAGTTGTATTTGTTCAATTAGGTCTGTAATTATTCTATTGTTAAGTATAATTAAAAGAAAATTGTATCATTAAGAATTGATATTATATATATTTTATACACTGACCAAAAATATAAATGCAACACTTTTGTTTTTGCCCCCATTTATCATGAGCTAAACTCAAAGATCTAAGACTTTTTCTATGTACACAAAAGGCCTATTTCTCTCAAATATTGGTCACAAATCTGTCTAAATCTGTGTTATTGAGCACTTCCCTTTGCCGAGATAATCCACCCACCTCACAGGTGTGGCATATCAAGCTAATGCCTTAGGCTGGCCAAAATAAAAGGCCACTCTAAAATGTGCAGTTTCATTATACAGCACAATGGCACAGATGTTGCAAGTTGATGGAGCGAAACTCCAACTCAGTGTTTTAAAGCAACAACAGGTGGATTCAGCACCATGGCCAGCTCCACAGCCTAATTAGTAGGCAAAAACAAAAGTGTTGCATTTATATTTTTGTTCAGTTTAACTACAGATATGTCTATAATTAGTTGGACATTGACTAGGATATTATTATTTCAGCTGTCAATAACAGATACATATTAAATTTTAGTCAGTCAGAATTTGAACCAGCAACCTTCCTACTACAAGTGTGACTCCCATAACCACTGAGCCATCTTTGTGTTGTCCTGTACCATTGCACTTTATCTTGGCCAGGTCGCCATTTCAAATGAGAATCTGTCTAACTGGTTGAATAAAGGTTACATAAAAGAATACAAAAAACACTTTTTATGTGGTAGCCCCTTTTTTAAGTATTTGGAGAAAAGGCTGCTCAGGTTATTTAAACCTGATAAATATTATTTAATTTCAAGTGTGGAATTTGCATTCGGACTGTTAACAGTCAAGCCATCATTAGGCTGAAGACAAAAAAAGACAGAAAGAAGTAGCAACAATTGTAAATATAAAACCCCTGGTGAGAAAACTCACTTGTGAACAGAAGGACCAGATTAGAGTTGCCAAAAACCTTATTAAACATTTAAACAAGATTAAAGATCAACTTCAACCAGAATGATGAGAAGAGTGTGGAGAAGGGAAGGAACTGCTCATGATCCAAAGTTTACCACCTCATCTGTGAAGCATGGTGTTAGAGCATGGGCATGTTTGATGGCCAATATAACTGGTTCCCTTATATTTAGGATGAACTCCAAAGTGTTTCGGACTATATTATCTGCTCACATCCAGCTAAATGCTCCAAAACTCATTGGATGGCGCTTCACAGTGGAGCTCGACTATGGACCGAAGCATACTGTGAAAGCAACAGAAGGCTTTTTAAGATAAAGTTGAATGGTATGCATTTACCAAGTACATCACCTGACCTGAATACAATTGAGCTAGCCTGGGAGAACCCAGACGGATGTCTGGCAAATTTAGTCAGAACTGAGAATGGTCTGGTGTTAACCAGGCTACAATTGAGCATGTATTTCACTTGCTGTAAACCAAATGAATGGCAAAACACCCCAATAACACAAAGGAACTGAAGACAGCTGTGGTAAAAACATGGCAGCGCATCACCAGGGAAGAACCCCTTGTATCTGGTGAGGTCTATGGATTCCAGATTTCAGGCAGTCATTGACAGCAGATGATTTGCAACCAAGCGGGTGGGGGGGGCATATAACAAGTGTTGTAATTCCTTCATCTGATTTGGATGCAAATACCCTGAAATTACATCTTAATATACACATTTTATAATCTGACAACATGGAATCAAAACAGATTTATTAAAGAGCTTTTGTCACTATAAAGAAAAAAATTCAAATTGGGCAGCAACTGCAGAGTGCAACTAGTAAAATGGCTTTGAAGTGGTTTTGATCGGCCATCAAACTTAGTTGTAGCTACATTACTGTTAGATGTTGTCTTAATATTAGGATATTGATAGTGACATATGACATTGTCTTAGACTGTAGATCAATGTTTCCCAAACCTCTCCTGAGGGCCCACAGCCAGCTCACCATAATCAAGCAGCCAGGGTCTCATAATTAGTTTACAACTAACGCGGCATTTTAGCTCTGGTATACATTCATGGAACATCTGGGAGTACCCAGGCGTAGATGGGAGTCACCGCTCTAGTTGAGTCACTGAATTATTGCGATTATGCTGACTGGAATAGGTTTCTATAAAAATGGGCTTGAACCCAAACTTATTTCCAGGTTATGTTAATGTTATTTTCCGTATAATTGCATCAACAAAAACTACTAATATTAACAAGGTAAAACCAATTAAGGCCATACGTTCTGTAGCTAGTTACTGCCAACCATAGACCGTATATCTGCTGCCAACCTCATCTAATTCCCAGACACTTCCTGTAGACGAGGTTATTAGCAGTAACCTAATTCTCCATATCACATAGCTGACAAAATGTCCACATAATAAAGCACGTATTTAATTAATCAAACTTTATTTTATTTTTGTGCAGTTATAATTATCTTCATTGGGCAGCATATATTTGTAATGCCCATGCTAGATTGGGTAAATCCGTATATTTTTTTCTTCACCTGGTTGGATCTTGAGTTCACCTTCGGGTCGCAATTCGTTTTACATAGAGCTCCTTTTGATAGAGGTTTTACTTTGTTTCGGATTTCTTCGTGATACTTTTTAGTTTCGTTTTCCAGGAACTCTCCGAGTCGCGATTTAAGACAATTCAATCCCATTGTCGTTTTAATCCAGTTTTTATAACCATCATCCTGAAACCTTCTGAAGGAGTCCATGGTGAAACAAAATTGGTGTTGTAGTGATATGATTATATTGCAAAATCCCAGTTTCAGGGCCAAATATGACCACCGAACTTCCTGAAAACTGTCAGACGTTGGGTGTTAGTGTTCAACCAATGAGCAGCGAGTACACCGTCATAATATACATCACGTGTAGGCTACATAAAATAGATAATAAAAGATCGGACACTTGACAGTTTTTCATATTCAGAGGAGAACTTGTTGTTGATATGGTGTTAGCTAGGTTACACGTTATTTCAGGTTAAACATAAATCAGTTCTGTTTGGTCCCACAGTTGAATAGTACAATTCCTAAAACTTACATAAAAAGACAAAGGAACACTCAAAATCTAGATAAGGTTATGCAAAAACACCAATCAGAGGTAGGATATAATTTATAAAAAACAATTCTAAGGCGATAAATATTCCCCAGAGCAGTCAAAATGATTTTTACTTCAAAAGCCCTGGGATTGGGGAAGTTTCATCTTCCAGTAGCACAATTAGGCTACCCCAAACGTCCAGCAAAAGCCACACTGGGGTGGCTTTAAAACAAGAAACAACGTCTAGTTGGGATAAAATGAATCAGAGCATTTCTTTGAGTGCTCTGTCTCGGTTCTTTGGTTAGGTCAGAGCAAGAACACATATGCGCAAAGCAACATTTTGAAATTGCAAAAAGTATACAGGTGTAAATATTATACAGCAATCAGGTCTGTGCATGTTTTTATTTTTAATAAAACCAAGAAGACAAGACATAATATTGGTATGAGTATAAATCCAACCAACCTTCAACCACAAGATAAGTTATTTCTCAAGGATGGCCTTCGTAACAAGTTATGATACCATTGAGGCTTTTCATTCATTATACAGGTTTGTTTCAAACATTTACAATGACAAATGTTATCAATTTCAACCCCATCTCAATATACTTCATTGTAAAACTAAAAGTCACATGACAACACCCATTGATATTGCCAAGCTCCTCTAAAACAATGGTTCCCAACCCTCTCAGCTGCGACCCCGAGTCAGGCCATTGTCTTGGTTTTCACCCTGAAATGACAAACTGATTAGTTAGTCAACTACACATTAAGCTTTTGACTAATTGAATCAGGTGTGCCATTTCAGGGTTAAAACAAAAACATGGCCTGTCTGGGGGTCACAGAGGAGAGGGTTGGGAACCACTGCTCTAAAACCTCATCCAAAAGATACCTCACCTCAAGTCATATCCACCAGCCGCGGTCAGTGGATCTTAATTGGGGAGGACAGGCTCGTATTACGCTCGGGACTGGAGTGAATGGAATGGTGCGCAAAGCACAAAACCCAGTGTTTTTTTGTTTTGCACACTGGGTTTTGTGCGTTGCGCACCATTCCATTGACTCCGGTCCCGAGCGTAATACGAGCCCGTCCTCCCCAATTAAGATCCACCGACCGCGGCTGATATCCACCAATCACAATCTCTATAAAATGAATATTAGGTGTGCAGAGTGGTTTGGGGTAGTGATGTGCAAACAAAGCTTCATTGATCTTCTTCTAGCTGCAAAATAACAAACGTGGGAGGAGTCAAACATTTGACTCCAACCACATTGAGCCCAGCCCCAAAACAAGAACTCTTGTACAGCACACTGCATAGACGTTTGACTCCACCAGTGGCGGACTGGCCATCGGGAGGATCGGGAGTTTTCCCGAACGGCCGGTCCATTCCGGGCCGTCACATTTTACTTTGACGGCCGGTCGGACATATTAAAACAAGTGAAAGTAGGCTGAAATGGACAGGCTGTTGCATCCGCAAAACTGCACTCTGGCCCGGCTGTCAAATCGAGAGAGAGTTCCTCTATATTCAAATGAGGAGAAACACAGAGTGAATGATTGACGAACGCGGGGAGCGACAGATACAGCGCACACGCGCGCGCCCCCCCCCCCCCCCCACTGCCGGCCGCTCCATCCAAAGTCCCGGGCCAAATTTTTTCCCAGTCCACCCACATTGAGGCACACCCCAAAATGCACACTGCAGTGAGGGGCATAGATATCCATAATAAAGGCTAGATGACGTTAGAGACTCCGCCGTAAGACATCACCAGTGGCCATCTTGTCACAGGCAAGCTTTCTGATGGGCTCTATGGTACCTGATATAAGGTGAGTGATCACAAATACTCTTATCTTGCTGAAATCTTGACGTATTTACAAATGGTTTGGTTTCTTACAAACGTTATTAACGTGGCTGTAATTCTGGATATTATGCAATTTATTCAAAAAGTATGCAGTGTCATAACTACATGTCTGACATTTTTAACAAACCAAACCGTTTAAAAATCTGTAGAAAATTGAGCAAGTTATGGTTATAAGTACATGCACCATTAACACACAATGTAATGAGTATTGCCTGTGGCAAGATGGCTGCCAGGTGCGGACGTCGACCTCCATTGGCCAGCAGCACAGACGAGAAATCTAGCCTTTATTATAGATATCTATGGTGAGGGGTACTTGGAATATTTTGGCGGGCGGGACGTTTTTGGGAGACCAGCGAGCGAGTCATAATGAAAGGAAAAAAATGATAAATTACAAAAATGACAAACAAGTTTACCATATAAATAAAAATGATATATACTACAGACAAGTAATTGATGGATTTATGTCATATTGTTTATTAATTAAACGTACAATATGTCGTTTTTGTACGCTAGGGGTCTCTCAATCAAAACGATAACAAAACATGTACTTGGATGACGTCGGGATGTAGTGTGGGATCATGGGTTTTGTTGTCGTTGTCAATGACAAACTGCCAATCTAGAGTCTTCAGCAGAAAAAATGTTCACTGATAAAGTAATGTTTTTTTAAATATATTATAACTTTATACATGTTATGTTTGGCGGTTCCCTGGAACTTAGAGCAACTATAAGAGTCAAGCAATTCAACCTTGTTAGGAAAGCAATTCAACTGCTCTCGCAATTTTATTTTGAAATTTATCCTGTGCATTTCCTGTCCTGATAGTGGATGAGGCTTGAGAGCAGAGCCTGTGGTGGTAGCAACCTAACAGTGGAGGCCTGCAGCCAGGACCTCTTGAAATATGCTGGCAGCACTGTTGGAATGTTTTGCAATGTGTTAAATGTGGCTTTTATTTTGAAAAATAAAATCTGAGTTGTTGCTGCCAGCTTTATTTCCTGCTGCTAGAAGAACAGCAAGGTTGTTTATACATCACTAGTTTTGGGATTCAATTGGCTAGAATTAGTTGTGTCTTCTATACCATTTGTGTTTGCAAGGTGCGACATTTCAGCTGAAGAGATTTCAAATGGTTGATCATGTGACTGACACCCCCTTTAAAGTTTTCGGTTTACAGAGTAAATTTAGGGGTGGACACTTCTAGTTCATGGTCCACAATGATATAGAAGAAATATGGCTGCTGCTCTGTCATGTTTTAACAAGGCAGCATGATATAACAACACGTTTGCCTGCTTATGGCATATGTAATGCCTATTTTCTTAGAAAAAACATGAATAACTTCTGCAAATGTTAGCCACCGCTACAAAATAATCAATGGAAGTAAACAGAGGTGTAAGTAAGCCTCTTTTTAAAATGGTAAAATCACCATAAGTGGTTATCCCTAATTAGATTGCTTCACTTTTGGTCAACCAGCTTACAAAAGGTGTATAAAATATATTTTTGGAGTATCTCACATGAAATTCCAAAACAGTAAAAAGGATCTTTCAAGCTATTCCTGGATTTAAAACCTTTCACTTGATTGGTCAGCTCAGTCCTCCCTCTTCTCTCTTGTGAGGAGTGTTTAGGGTTACTCAAGTCCACTCTCTAGATTTTCTCCTTTTACTCCCACTTCTGCCTCCTCCACCTCGCCTTCCCTCCTGTGTGTCTCCAATGAGTCGATGGTCTGGAGTTCAGAAGAGAACTGGTCACTCAAGTCTCTGTTTGCCAGGAGGAAATCCCTTAGCCTCAGCAACTCTTCAGTGTCCTACAGAATACAGCAAACTATTAGATTTCACTGACTAAATTAGACACAACAATATGTAATATATATACATACACTGATCAAAATGACTGACAATACCCTTGTGCCAGTGTCACTACACAGCTCCTGCAACCTCTCTCTCAGCAACTCAGTTTCCCATTGGCTGATAGACTCTGGCGCCACCCCCTCCAACACAAACCCATCCACTCGGTCCACTCCAGGAACTAACACAGACAAATCAACCGACAGCATCTGAACACAAAAAAAATCAATACAGTTTTTCATGTATTTAGTATCAGCATATTAAGCAGATGTTTGAAAATCTGCATAAAGCACAGACCAGCGCTGATGTAACACACCAACCTCTAGTATCTGTTGTCCAGCCGCTGCCACCTCCGGTAGGTGAGAGAACTGCCGCAGGAGCTGCTGTAGGCTTTCCTGGTAGCGCCTCATCCACTGGTCACACAATCTCATTTCACATGAGTGCATCAGTTCGTTCCTACATCTAATTACCTGATGAGAGACACAGGAGATTAATTTAATCTTTATCAAAGACAGAAGTCACTGTGATGGGTTTACTGAGTGAGCTGATCTTCCCTCCCAATTCTAAAATCACTTAATTTAGGTTAAAGATAAACGGGTTCCACTCAAACCAATAGCAAAAATAATGTGTTTATGACTGTGGACAATCTAGCTAACCTTGTACAATGTTTGGGTAAAGGTAGTTTAAAATCAGGGTTCAGGAAAGGTAAAATCTAATACTAGTCAAATAACCACTCAGAGCTTTCAGAACTTAGGAAATACAAGCTTTGTCCTCTCTGTAATGTCAATCTATAACATACATTTTTGCCTTCAGGGCATATCTGTATCCAAGTCAAGCTTGAGTATGTAAAACGTGCTTGTTTGTACCTCTCTGACACAGTGCTGGTCTATGTAGCTGAAGTGGGAGCAGAAGTTGAGCAGGTTAAGCAGTGCAGCCGCATCACATAGCTCCGCCCCCTTGACCCCAGCCTGACCCCGCGGCATGTAGGCCTGAGTAGGAAAGACAATCATGATCTACAGATGAATGTATGCTGAGTAAAACATTAAATAACCAACACAGTCAATCGGCCTGTCCTACCTTGGCCAGTTCCCAGTGGTCCTGGCTCCAGAGTGTAGGTCTGCAGTTGCCCCAGTTCACTGTCCCATTGGGCTGTGTGTGGTGCGTTAGGATCTCTGTCCTCCACTCTGCACACACCACACACACAGAATGCAGCTGTGAACACAGACAAGAAAACACGTATCTACTGGAGTAATTTCACATTATCGTGGATCCAAATCCTGTCTTGTTAACATGATATTTGTAGCAGCCTTCAATGGCAACATTGTTGGAAAAAAGAGCCGTGGTCTAGCGGATGTATAGCTCGGAGGTACATGATACACTAACAGTGTCCACACATTGTGAAAGCGGTGCTCCTGTTCATTTTCGATAAGCAAGGAGCAAGTTGGGCAGTGACCCGCGGGGTTGGTGTGGGAAACATTGAAAAGGCTTGCCTTTCGGAGCCTAGGAGGCATGGTCAACTTGCCGCGGGCTGTTAGATCATGACCCTAAAGCATCTGGTTGGCCTTCACAGTAAGAATGTTATTTAAAAGGTGGAGAGAAGGTTCAGGATGGCTGTGTCTGTGGCAGATACATGCGTACTTATATCAGGAAGTGCAGTCTTCTACAGTACTAAAGCCTAAGGAATAACTTTTTGAATGATTATGGAGTAGTATATATTTTTATTTTGTTACATAGTGTGGGGGGATTTATATATTCCCCACCTAGCATTTTCTTCTTTCAACCCATTCAGTTGGTGGCAGGAATGAGGAATCATGGCCAGGATTTCAAGGGCCCCACCTTTATGATTAATCAAACAGTATTTCAATTCCAGGGCCCTCTGAATAAACATGAATATGAATGCTTTTAACACACCCCTGGCAGCAATACATCTTTTTAGTTCTAGACCCCAAAATAAATATGTCGCTAGCTCGTGCGCGGAACTAGTTTCATTTATCATGACGGGGAGCGGTTGTGATCACACTTTCAATGAAGCAAAAACCCTTTCATTAAAGATATCGACATTTCGGAAGGCTGAACCGACGACAGTACATACTAGACACAGGGCTCGAAATACATGGCGTCCCGTTGTCCCGGGGACGATAATAAATATGTCTTGGACGGTTCATAACCGACTTTTGGACGTTTACGGGCAGTAGCGGAGGCAGAGGGGTGTCCAGGGGGGCACTGGACACCCCTGACATCTGATTGGCCACCCCGGGTGCCACCCCAAAATTTAATTTGCTACTGGCAGTTTGATGGTGATTGACATCTCATTTTACCTCTTGTTGAAATAAGCATTTATTTTACTGCGTTGCGGCGCATTTTTTCAAATCAAGGATGAGAGATTATCAACATTTGTTGCGAGATACAAAAGAATAAGAACATACAGCAGAAGAGATTTTCACAGCTCCACAAGCTCTTTTCGCGATTGAAAAAATAATAAATTTGAAGTAAGTATTAAGGTTTGCATCGGGTTTGGTTTCCAGAGTTTTTTTTACGAATGTTGATTAGCGGTGTAAATTAACGTTAGAACATCAATTCTATTAAAATACCAACTGAGACAGTTACAGTAATCAGATAAGGCGAGAGATCGGTTCCGAATTTAGCCTAACAGTGTGTTTACATCTGTGTTGGTAGCTAATACACGCATAGTGTGTAAAGTGCAGTGTCGTAAGTTACAGTATAGTATGATTGTTTACCTATGTGGGTTACTACTAGGCTACAGTTGTCAGTATTCAGCAAGTTAACGTTTAGCTAGAAATTTGAAATCTATTAACTGATTTGATTTGCATACTTGAACTCAAAACGAACAATTGTTATAGTCATGAAACGAGTTAGTGGTGGCCATCTGTGCCATCTAGCTATCTAACATCATACAGTACATGTGGAAATGGCGACTGCTGC